>PTEX01000046.1:3119310-3175983 GCA_003342815.1 Eudromia elegans | reverse complement strand
GCCGGGAGCCGCGAGCCGGGCCCTCGCTTTCCTCCCCTCGCGTCCCCCCGCTGCTGGCGCGGCCGCCCGGATGTGCTCGCGGATCCCTGTGGCGGCCGTTCCTGCCTGCCCGTCCACGGGCCTTGCGGGGCCTTGGCCCTCCCCACACCAGTACATCCTCTGCAGCAGTGTCCGTAACATCCCAGCTGAGAGGGACACATCAATCCTGCAAGGCCAGATCCGCACGTTCCCTTCCTACCCCACCGTTGTGATTCCCCATAGCCAGGAGTGATAAAACCAACACAAAAATGCCCCCCAAATTTTTCTGCCATTGAGCTATCATAACAAGAAAGCATTGCTTTTAATTGTATGCAACTCAGCACTATGCCGGTTGTATACAACACATCAAAAGAAACCCCTATAGCCAAAGCTATGGCTTTGGCTTATCCAACTGAGTTATTCCAACTCAAATGCAATCTYTAATGCGAATCTCACCTAGAGTGTTTCACGAGCTGACATCCAGAACCTGTGAACTCAGCGTTGGTCCTTCCATCACCACGCTCTTACCTCAGCAAATGCAAGTCTTGAGCTACCTACGGTGGAGACGCTCTGCATTAGCTATTTCTAGTTATTTTAGGTGGAAAGACTCAAGGCATAAGCATACATATATGTATATCTATGAAAATAGGAATGTATAGGGCCATCGGTCCCCTTAGAAATCCACTGTTTTTTGCCTCTGTTTCCTCATCTTTAAAAGAAAATTTATTTCATCCCACTCCGAGCTGCCTGGCTAGGTAACAGGCTGCGATAAGGACTGCCCCTCWCGCTCCCACAGAGAGGGGGCTCCAGCCCCCTTAGGCTGCGCAGGGCTCCATTACTGTTGGCACTGGTGAACGTTTCTTTACACGACTGGGTCCCTCRGAAGGAGACGTGTTAAGACTGAACCCGTAACAAAGCAACTTAGCTGAGGCTTCATACGGATAARGTGCACAATAACCACAGGTATAAGGTCTGCCCACTGTAGCAGCTGTATTAGCTTAATTAAATCTGACAATCCTTTAATTAAAGCACCCATTTTAATGAAGGAAATCCAGGCACTAGTCATTCCTGCTGATGCTATTTCTACCTAGCAAAAATGTAAGGCAGTCAGATCTACCGGGCATTCTGTAGCACCTACAAACATTATAGCTCTGATTTCCAAACATTTAGTCAAATAAAGCTTTGAAAGAGAAAGTACAAGAAAGCAGGAGATCTCTCTAACTCAACACTTTTTGCTTGTTCAGAAAAAAAAGCATTTAATACAAAACTTGGTCCTTATAACTCTGCATAGTTAATCTTTCCATGTCTAGCATCAAATTATCTTGAATTCATGGACATAAGTAAACCCCTATGGAGTTTTACATATAGAAACAAAGGTCCAGCCAACTATAGGGTCAGACTCTGCATGACTAACTGGTGTTGGCATTTCCTTAAGATTCTTCAGATCTATTTGRAAAATAGTTCAGGCTGAACCTGAAATATAAGGAATCAGTCAAGGGCAATGCTAAATTGCATGCTTCTGTTGCTATCAAGAACAAAACAAGCAATGCCTGACCTAAAAAGGAAAGCACAACAAATACTATTGCATATACTTTCTTTACAACCAGCTAAATGTAGTCTTTAAGACTKTGGCAAAATGCCAGTGCAATGTTTAATACATTTTATCTACCACGAAATTAAGATTGAGTTCTCATCCACTATAATTTATTATATCTGCCCTTTCTGTAAGAGTTAAGCTGAATGTAAAACTTAAGAGAAACTAAAGAAGAGTGGAAAAAAAAACTACATTAGAAAAGTGACTTCAGGGGGTAGGCAGACACTTGTCAGATTGCAGTTGCAGCAGAATAAAGTGATCTGAATTCTGTGACTCTGTATTAGTTTTAACTACAGCTGTTTCATTCCAGAGCCGCCTCCTGTGCAGTCCTTGGTACACAAAGTTTGGCAAACTTGATGGCTTACATTAATATCATAGTTTTGTTTATGTAGCTAAATTGCATAGTCTTAAAGGAGCTATATGCATTCATTATTAGCATCATTACTAGCTGTGTCCAGCTTCTCCCAAAGCATTATTCCTGGAAACACAAGGAAGCATCTTTCCAGGCCAACAGAAGTCCTAATCCTGATTCAAAATATAGTGTTAATACCAGGCCTTAAGCCTGAATTTGAGAAGAGAAATACTGCATCAGTTTTTCCATCGAGGCTTATAGGCCCTGTATAATGACTATGCAGAAAAGAGAGACATTTCATTTGGTACAAGTAAGGAAAATAATGAATGGTTCTTCCTCCTGAAGAAGCCTGACAGAGTGGAGCTTGTTAGTWAACATTGCTTAAAAAGTGGTTTTAACTAAAGCCTTAATTAAAAGCTACACCTAACAGGTGAAGAACTCTCAGCGTCACTGAGAGTAACTACTAGATATTTTTTCCTTCCCTATGTCTTTTTCAGCCTTCTGTAAAAGACTGAAATATTTTTTCACATATTCTATGAGATTTTTGTTCCACGTAAAACAAATACATCTGATACTAGCGGCTGAACACCACAGTCAATACAAAGAACTATTAATACTTTCCCACAGCATTTCCACTTRCCAATAATACAGTCTTATTTATTATGAAAAATGGCAAAGTTGGGTCATCCTCCCYTAAAGAGGCTAACTGTAGCACCCTTGTTTTAGAAGGGTGGGCTAAACTAGAAAAAATTCAACACAAATGGTACTTATTCATAAACACAGCTTACCTTAAGGAAAAATGATATGCAGATAAATTCCCAGAACTCTTAGTTCAAATGTCTTGGTTTTGATGCCTAATAAGTATCAAATTCTTTTGTTTTCTCTGTCCTTTCAAATGCAATTTCAAATACATGTTGCACATTACAGTACAGCATGACAGTATAATAGTTTTCCTTAGCAGAAGGTAGGAAAAGGAACAAATGACACCCTCTCAGCTGTGAGAAAAGGACAAAAAAGAGACATCCCCCCCAAAGGAAAACCCCCTCTATGTTCTGTATTATTTCATTTTCTCCTTTGGAATTTTCATCTGTACCATGCACCCTGGTATCTGAGGAAAGCAAAAGTTTTTAATGATAGTTTTTGTCAGAACAGAACACAAAAGTCAGGCCATTGCCTTGGCCACCATGAGCCCTTAAAGCAATGTTCTCACCTCAAAAATAGATTATTAGCTGCAGAGGTTCCTTTGAAAGCAGCTGAGATACAGTCATCGCTCTGGTGATGTCACTCTGCTGTCTCATTGACTCAGGAGCACAGATTTAACTTCCATGGTAATTGTGTGTCCTGGCCTTAGGGAAAATACCACTGTATTAAGTCTTTCSATTTAATACAGTTTGCAACACTGCATGTTAAACATTGGCTTACCTTAGTAGAGCAGGCTACAAACTGTGACTCTCCAAGACCTCTCAYATGAAGTTCAGCTTTCCTTACATAAAGTTCAGCTAGCAAATGCTAGGAAGAAGCAAACATGAACTAAAATAATTGCAACTATTTAACTTTTTCAYAAAAATAAATTTAAACARARTAGAATTAAAAGAGTTAAGTAGTTGCCCCTTTTAGCTTTACCTGTCTTCCTGAATAYTATCRGACAATTATRAAAAATAARTTACRAGTYCTGTAGATGTTGTAAAACTCAAAARTRTTGCATATTTCAAAGCTCTTTAAAAATTCAATGYTTTTAACCATTAATGTGTTTGTAGGTGAATACTATAGCTTAATGAAAAGCAGCTACACATTTTCTGTTGCCACCAAAACACACACATCAATGTTTCACAAGTATATCCAAAGAGTAGCAACTTCTTGGCATAAATATGCTAAGGAGTACAAAAGCCACCTCATCTCACTGTCACACTTATCTTCCTAGCACCATTAGGAAGGCAAAGTGCTGGGAAAAGCCCTTAAATCTGCTTGATCTGCTTGATGAGAAGAAAAGGGGCAGGTGGTGGGAATAAGTGCTTGGACTTTCAGCGGTCAGGTTTGGGAGCCCTCTCCTTAGAGAGGGGATGTGACACTGCTCTTCAGAGCTATGCAGCTACCTGTCCTACATGACAAGCTGTTGTGAGACAGTATTGCTGTCCCGTGTAAAGAGGTTAGAGGGCTTTTTTTGTTTGTTTTYGGTAGGCTTTTGCAGCTGTTAACTTCATAGATGTGATTGTTTCTCTAGAATGCTAAAAGAAAGAAATGTGAAATGTGTTGTTCCCTTAATAGAAGGCATAGATCATTTACTTCTGTGTCTTCTTCTTTTACTTGAAAGCTGTAGGTAGCACTGGAGGCCATGAGGATTATGAAAGGAAACTATGCTGTAGCTACATGTGTGGATATGTAAAGTCTTATGCAAAAATTAAAAAAAAAAGTCAGAAACAGTATCTAATATTTCATTAGGATTTTCCCACACTGTACTGCTAGGTAGCTTTCTTCTTTATGAATAGGATGAGCAAAAGTGGCTCTATAATTTATGAAAATAGAGCTAGGTTAGAAAACTGAGCAAGGCAAAGGAAGTGCAAAGACTGTTTAGGGCAGCATTTTTATTCAAGTATAAAAAGATAAAAGTTTGTGCCCATTGGTTGGCTCTGATGTCTTCTTACACAGTTCATCACACAGGTCTTAGGATGCAGGTCACAGCCTGTGACCTGTGTGCTAGTTTAAAAGGAATTAGATTAGCTAGCCCCTTTAATCCAAATGCCTATAGCGACCTGATAAGATGTAGTAGACCTTTCTTACTGTAATATTTAAGGGCTTTTTGTAAGTCTAGTTTAAACTAGGCTTGTCATGCTGCATTATCTCCAAGAGCAAAGATAGGAAGGTGCAAGTAATGAAATTCTAAATGTTGGCATTCACAGTAGCCTGTGTGGTAACAGAAATACAAATTGCTTCAAAAACCTACCCCTCTCTAGCACAAAATAGAGCATCTCCCATTTGAATTTTGACTTATCTTCAAAGGTAGCATTATCTTTGACCTACCTGCGTTATCTGGCCTGAGGTACACGTCTTTGATATTGCCACCTTCGTAGCAAATCCTTTGTCTGGGCTTGAACACTCCTGAATTTGCTTACTGGTAAAATTGTACTTGCTGAGAGGCTTGATCTCTCCTGACCAAGAAGAAAGTACTGAAAGTGTATAAACTAAATATTATTCCCACAGAGATATTTAGTACAGAGATGTTTAAGGAAACTAGCTTTATTCAAGCAAAAAGCACTATCTGAACTATACCTCTATTCTAACAGATATGAGGTGTCTGTCTTGAAAATCAAAAAGAACTATTCARGTGTGGCTTCTATTACCTATTCTTTTCTTTTGGAACATCACTACAATTATAATGCAGATTAAATGGACAGAYTCCTTCCCGAGTTTGAGCTTTAATACACACCTTTTCAAAAGTGGAGTATGTCCCTTTTTAAAGATGACCCTATACACTGCTATTTTTTRTATCATCAGCAATGCTTATTTCTCTATTTTAGGTTTTCAGTTCTAGTGTCTGCAGACTCTATAGATCATAAAACTGAAGAATTTTGATGGCATGGGGTTTTGTTTTAACTGTGCATGAGCTTTGCTCTTGAATGCACTGCAAAGAAATTATGGACAGCATCCGTGTAACCTCGCAAGTGAAATGACAGACCGTTTTGCAAGTGCTAGGCTACAGTAAAAATCCATCAGTGCCTTAACCACTCTCTTCATGACATCTTCCCTATCAAGGCTGAAAGTTTCCCGAAAAACAAATCATGTATGTTTTCTCCTCCTCTTCCAATAAATAAATAAATAAATAAATAAATAAATAAATAAATGAAGCCTCGTTTCCAACTTCTCTGGGACTTGGGAGGGTGGATATCTGTTGCATAAAGCATTTGTGTGCCTTATGGCGGCAGTGCTTTTGCTGTCTTCAATCTTTATTTTTAATTGCTGAACACAACTATGATGAAGCAGTTGTTTTAAGAGCTGTTTTCCAATTAAAAAGAAAGAAAAATGACAGTAAAGCTGCCACCAGCAGTCACTGTAGGAATGGTGTTAGTTGCTTAGTTCTCAGTCTGCCCCTTTCCTGAGCTGTTTCTGCCTCAGATGGGCATGGGGCTGYCCCTAGGGACTGTGGGGTGCTAGTGTCAGACCTACTGCTGGGAGGTGCTCTGCTACAGAGGACCCTACRGCTGCTCTGGGCTGGGGACCTCAGGTGTGGGGCAGGGGTGGCTCTTCTGGGTACTTAAACATGGGAAGAGTCCTGCCAAGGTCCACAAACAGTGTGAACTGCTCGTAGCGGCTTCTTCATTGCCTCTAGCCCTACGAGTACTGTACCTACTTATAATTTTTCTCCGTCTGCATGGCTGGTGGATGTGTAATTCCTGCTGCTTACGCAGAACAGAAGGGCTGGTTCACTCCTAATTAGCTGGAGCTCATCATCCAGTAGCCCCAAGCTTTGTCATGCTTGTGAGTTCGGTCCGTTCTGCTCTCCACACAACTGGCCCATCCAACTTGGAGGGCCCTGATGCACTTTACCTTCTGTTACCTTTTTTTTGTTTTAAAAAAAAAGGTTGCTTATCTAATAGGGGAATAGGGAAAACCAGCATGAATCTTGACAAACATCCTGTAAAATCTATAATATCTATAATAGACCTGAAAACTGGTACAGAGGTGTGCGCCATTGACCTGCCAGCAGGACAGCCTGGTGCAGTAACAACGGACCAATTGATCCAGCAATCACCGGAAAGCCTCCCTTGATGTCACATCTGCTGCTCCCTCTCTCCCCACYCAGCTGCCTTCACATGAGGGGAAAGTCTTGTGTTTTTCTGTTTGGAGTCTTTTTGGTGTCGGCTCGTGCTTTTCTTTGCTTTTTTTCTTCTTTCAAATTTCACATTTTCCACCAGTAGTATCAAAAGCAAAATAAAACAACTGTAAGCCTGATGGAGTGTYAGGAAATATTAACTACAGCTCGGCTGTAGCAGAAGAGAGATCTGTGAAAACAAAGTGCTGCGCTATGAATGTCAGGGCAATTTCCAAAATTAGCTTAAGAAAGTGCAAGGGATTAGGGTATTGTTTTACTGAACTGTGGCAGTCTCGGGTGACTCCACTGCAGCCCTTTAATAGCAAAATCCCAAATCCTGCTTTAGATAAGTCGTCTGGGGACTTTTATATTAACAAAGAGGCACCATTCAAAGTTTAAGGTGCTCTTGCTTTGTATTAGGGCATCCAGGATGCCCAGGATTAGGGCATCCTAACAGCTAAGAAAATGCTAGGAAATAACTTTATTTAAGCARTAAAAAAGCAATAAGGCCAGTTTTTATTAATCCATGTTTCCTGTAGGATTGCTGTGTATACTAACATACATYTCTATATCTTTGTCATTATTATGAAAATTCTTTTGCTGTATTGGACAATGAATATTTGGGCATTTCTATACTTAATGAATGAACTAAAAACATATTATATGTTCCAGTCTGGGTGTTAGAATGAGTAAAAATTAAGATACATAGCGGGAAGCACATAAATAATAACAGGGAGTAGTCCCTATATGTTTGCTTTAAAAATGGCTAGCACAAAAAAGCACGAAGCTTACATAGCCTTGTATTGGTGCAGTTCATGACGTAGGCACCTATGAATTACCATGGGGAACCAAAGCAGCAGCCCATATACTTCATCATTCCATCTCTCCCTCAGACTTGGCTGAAGAGCTTSGGCTTTTTCTTTTCCAAATTAAATCAAAAGGAAAGTTCTGCTCCCTCTGCCTGCTTAGAGGAAGCTGTCCTGTTCCTGAAGAAGCTTCACTTTTCCACACCGGTTTTGCATTACGTTCTTTAAGCAACTCTCTGTGTTACTCCTCCTCTTCCAATTGCTTTAGTTATGTGAGGTGTCGGTGCTTTCTGGGGCGTTGTTGAATGGTTTCTGAGCTCATCAAGTGAGTTTTTAACTTCTTAATCTAGAAGCCTTTGGACGAGAGATGTAGCAGAATATGTTGCATTACAATATCAGGGTGGTTTGCTGAATCATCCGTAACATTTGGTGTGCGACCTTTCTTCAGGGCTCAGGAAATTAGGCGGAGAGTCTCTCTTGTGGAGGCGGGGGGTGCAGCTCTGTGTCAGGGGCGCTGGACCCCGGCCAAGGCAGGAAAATCCCACAGTAATTGTGTGCAAGATGATTATACTGAAAATAACGAAGGTAAATCCCTGCTCCGGGTTACGCAGACCAAAGGTTGCACCGCCGGAAAACGGGTAGCAGGAACTTGTCAGCACAGGGCTGTGTCCAGACTGGGGAAGGGAAGGCAAGCGGGACAAGGTGCTTTCCTCCCTGGCCTTGATGCGGTGGCAGGATCCTTGACTTTTGCTGGGACCAAGAGGGAATAAAATGCTTAGCTGGTGTTAATCTACAGGGAAAATCTGCCCCATATACTCCACCGTAAACTACCGAGTCCCCAGCAGCGTGACAGCCAGACGTGATCGGTAATGGGATTTTTTCTGGAGGGCAGCTCTTGGCCCAGAAGGCAGGAGGCATTTCCTAGAAGCGCACTTCTGCTGCTCCAGCAGAAGCCACACAACTATTCGTTAGGAAGCCCTTGATACCAGAAGTATTACAAAACCATCTCAGAATTTTCCAGGCACTTTGTGAAGGAAAATATGACTCAAACAGTAGCTGAAGGCAATGTCAAACTCTAGAATGATGTTTTTTTGGGTGTATACAACAAGGCAACCCCTGTGTTATGGAAAGATGAGAATAAAAAACTTAGTAAAACCTTAGAAGAACAGCTYTGGAGAGAGCATTTTCATATCAGGATGTTCCCAGCTGATCTGAAATTCATCAGTCGAAGTGAGATGAAGATATAAAGCTTCATTGATGTGGAGTCTTCTGTTGCAATATCTAGAGGAACTGTTTGAACTATCAGTCTTGCTTCATAAAATCTGACACTTCATTATAGACTATACCTACCAATGTCTTGTTTTATGTGATGATGTCAGTACAAGCTAGGATTAAGTGCCAAGAGATAAACAGATGGTATGAACAGAAAGATATTTTTCTATGTGACGAGCGCAAACACTTTTTTTTTTTTTAAATGATCTCAGGAAAGGTATTTCAGAATTCTTTAATTGRGACTGAAAAAACCAAGATTTGGCCAACTCCTGAGGAGGTTTTTAGCGGCGCGTTAGGTGGTGGCTGTGCTTCTGTGGCTCCGCTGGTGCGGCGCGGGGCGGCTCGCAGGCGCTGGAGGGCAGTGCYGGCTCTGCAACACGGGGCTGAGCGGCCCCGCTCAACTACACCTCCACGCTGGGGACAAAACCTGCGCTTGAAGTSTGCGAGTGCTGACAGTGCTCTAAGGGGTTCGCTGTAACAGCAGAGCAGGCAAGCRCAGCCCAGGGGGGATGCCTTGCGTACTTCAGTTCTTTTCAAATGAGAAATTCTACTTCCCCTTTTGTGTCCCTCATACACTCTGATGGATGCCTTAGGAGGAGCGGACGGGAGAAAGTTCTGACAAGCATTAGCTCTGGACTGGCTTCTGAACAGTTAAGGTCCTGAACTGTCTCTTCACAGCCCATATTTGAAGGCAGAAAACCAGAGTTCCTCGGATTCCCTAGAAGGCCTGGGAAGTGCTGGTCCCACCGGCACAGCAAGTAACGGGCAGGTCGGAGATTTGGGCCGGCAGTCTCATGCAGCCCACATCTTGCATGCGACCCATTTCTCTATATGGTCATTAATATGTTTTGTGTTTCTGAATACTTCATCTTTAAATTTCCAGCACTCTGGTGATTCCTGCAGAAAGCCAATGTATTTTGTTCCATTTCAAAATACAGGCTATTACAGGACTTTGTATTTTCTCATGGAAATATATTTTTCCTAATTTCTTTAGTTTCATGAATCTGAATTAACTTGAAAAATATAGCTACTCTTTGTATATGTGAAGTTTTATGTAGTGCAACAGAGAGAGAATCCCATATAAAGGACATTCTCGATCTATGTTCTGAAATGGATAAGTATTTACTAAATGTTGGTCCTAAGGTGAATCATTTTGCTGCCTTAGAACAAGAAAACAGTAAATTGTTCTAGAAAACTCTATCACATGGAGCTATTCTGTGTCACCGAGGAGGTTCTAATTCTTAAAAAAAACAACTTTTCACCACTTTTTTTCYTGCTAGATAAGTGGTTTATCTGATGTTTCTATCATGGGCATGGGCATTTTTTTTGTTAGTGAATTTAGCTTGTGTCACTGTGAAATAGTCATTCTTTCTCAGCTGCTATTAACRCTTTGTTTCCTAGAGCTCCATTTATTGTGTTCCCCAGGGAAACAGATTCCCCAAACCCCTATTCATGTGACAAAGCTCAGCAGCTACTTATGGACTTCATTTATAAACACAAGGATTACTCCTGTTGCTAAGATTCAGTGTGATCAAGCCATCTCTGGTGGGATTCCTTACATCTTCATAAATAACATGCCTTGTTCTTTTCAGTTTATAAAAGCAGCTCCTATTCCCCCGTGCAAAAATGATGCTATRGATGAAGTGCATTTATATATTTTACTTGACAATGAATAAAAAAGTATMTATTCATAATCTATTTTAACATGTTAGAACAGCAAAACAAATTGCAAATATTTTCTATGACTTAGTAAGGATGCTATTATCGCGTTCCTATATAATGCATTTAAATGTCATTATTTCCATTTCATACATGTGGAAGAGAGACACAGCAAAGTAAAATGACTTCTTGGAAATTGCCCAAGAAGCTTGTGGCAGAACTTGGAAAACAACCAGGTATTCTCAGTAYTATTCATCTTCTCTATGCACAGTGGTTCTCCATCATTAAAACTGGAAAAATTTTCTTTCCTTAACAATGAGGAGGTCAAGTGATTGTGAGAGATGCATTTATACTCGAATTTACCTCCAACCGATAAGAGAACTGGAAAAGAATGTAGCAAACTGCACTTTTTTGTAATGTAAATAATKTTAAAGGTTTTATTAGAAAATGATGTGATGGAACGAAAAAGTAGAACACGAAAAGGAAGTGAAGAGAAAAGGAGTTTTAGTAAACAAGTGAAATCATTGTTAATTGTRTTAACTAATCCACTGTAAAGCAGTATAAAGCTAATGCAATTCACCTGATAAAGCTTCCCTTGCCTACTGAAAGAAAACAAATCTATGGCTAAAACACTTTTCATAGGTGCTTGCAGTTATAGGTTCTCATTGTTGTCTGTTTCCATAGATGACCYGTCCCACTTCTCTCTCACAGGTCACTCTATAGCTAGAAGGTGTTCTGGGGAGTGAACCCCCTATTTACAGAAGGACAGGTGCCAGAAAGTACACGCTTACCACCCATGACTGAGTGAGGCTTTTGATCCTGGTCTGTCGCGTTTCTCCTTTGAACCTACTAGCCAGAGAAAGTGCCTCGTGATGTTAAGACTGTTTTTACAAAAACATCACGCCTCCCACTTCGGACATCAGAAAACAGACTTGCTCTGCTGCACTGAAAATAGAAGTCTGTCTTTTCATAGTCTGCTCCTCTGATCTTGTGCCAGTAGGTCACAGAAGGGAGTGTTTTCACTGTGTCACTGATGCATCCCCTTTCTCCTCATTCTCCTTGTGACTCTACAAGGTAGAGTATTTCTCTACCAAGGTAGAGTATTTCTCTGGACCTCTAGCCTATCTCTCTTGCASCCCTGCAAGGGTCTTCACTAGAGCTACAGGGGGGGCAACACTCCCTAATTCTAGTGCTCACACTGGATTCCTACGCATTAGCTTGAGCCAGGCTAATCCACCTTTGTATCACAAGGTAGTTGTGTATGTCTGAGGCACTTGCTCTGAGTGCCCAGGGATCCCCATACTGCTGCAGGGGTAGGAAGAGGCGGGTCCCAGAAAATAGAATTTCTACCCATCTGGTGCTAATATGTTGGTACTGGCAAACTAACTGAAGGATTAGTGAGAGTAAGCATCTGCTCAGGTTCATATTGTGGTTTAGCCTTAGACAGTGAGAGYAATTGGAGAGAGCATCTTGAAGCAAGGCTCACTTCAAGGCAGCAAAGGTACAAGGGCTCTGAGGCTATTAGAAAAGAATGGTATTTGTGTATAACAGTCCTTCAGAAAGTGAGCAAACATGCCCATCACTCTTTGCATATTGATATTCAAAAYTAGCACTTTGAAGAATACATGATGCCTGTTCACTGAATATTTAGATGCTGAAGGCAAGCAGAGCTCTAATTTCCATCTCACTTATTCAATTAAAATTAGGTGTATCAACTGTTATTTTAAGGACCTCTAATCCTTTCCTGCAATAGATCATAAAAACAGAGATTAGGAAACAGAAAAGGTCCAGTATTTCAGTTGAAAGATGGTGGTTGAACAATCATATGAAATGCTGAGGGCCTCAGGATGCCATTTCTAGAACTGTTTGCTAGCATGTGGCAGTGTTTATTTATGCARTTATGGCCCATATACAACGCTGGTAAGAGTAAAGACAGATATTTGCAAGTGGGCTCAGTTGGGGATATAGCTGGTTGTCAGGCTGGACCCTGGCAGAAAGTGTGCCCATTAATACTGGTGTGCCATAGGGGAAGGGAAGGGATAGAGCAAGGGGTGCTGCATGGTCTTCCTAGCTAGCAATGCAGGGTGATACTCGTGAGTCACTGGTTGAGAGGTACGTACTGCTTTCACTGCCAAACCAGTTGTAGCTATTTCTGCTGGTTATCTGTTCTTTTATGATGTGATGCATCGTGTATAAGATTATAAAATATAGTTGTAAAATCTACTTTAATCAATTTTAAAATGTCAGTTATGGGTCTTAAGTGAAGAAATTCACAAACCTTTTTTTTCCCAAGAGTTTCATGCTTCAGCTCTAAAGAAGTCTTCAAATCTTGAAGTCTTGCTGCCCGGAAGCAGCCTTGCGTGTCTGCCCTCATTCATGGAGCCTGGGCAGCACACACGAAAGGCTGGAGGTCCAYGTGCAGTCCCAGGGCTGTGAGGGAGGCAGAGATGCTCTGGGTTAGCACATGTGACTAGAGTGTGGTCGTGGAGGGGCATGGGCTGTTCAGGAAGGCTAAGTAAGGAGAAAGAGGAGGGCGGGTTGTGTGCTTTAAGTAAAGGGGCTCCTGGATGGGAGAGATCTGTTACAGACTGCTTGATTAAGAGGACGAGGCAACTGAGGCTTTCCACAAACACCTAACACAAGTTGCAGGATCTGGTAGACGATAGACTAGCTGGCCTCACCTCAAGGTCCTCTTGCAATTCCAGGATAGCTTCAAGCTCGCTAGCTCAGGGGCTGGTAGCACTGGCACCAGCACAAACCAGGACACTCTTCTGAGATGCTGAATATGGRTACTTTTCTCGTGCTAAGCTCAGTGCTGCCTCAGCTGTGTTACTGTGCCCTTTTCCTGTGTGAAGGGAGTCTCAATCTATTGCTCTGTGCAAAGATAAAACTTTAACCCTTCCTTGCAAGCTCTTCCATTCACAGCCAGCAGAGTCAGCCTGTGCAGCGTGTCAAGACAGCAGTGCTCCCTGCTCCCTTTGAAAACAGACCTTCTAGTTGGTTAAATGTGCCCCACATCGTACAGTGGTGCTGGGTCAGCCCAAGGACGGGAAGATATAAACATCCTTCACAGCCACCTTTCTGCCCTCTCCCAGCTTCCAGTAGAGCACTGTTCAGTCAGGCCACAGAATCTGCTCGATTGCATCCAGACATGAAGTTGGTTTGATTTACTGATATTTGAATAGCAGTGAAATGGGGACAGACTCTGTCAGTCTGGCTGCTCTGTCACAGAGCCCTTTGGCCATTCCTCCTTCTCGCAGCAAGCAGCCTCCACCGCCCGGGCCAGTCGCTCGCCTCACTCCTTTTCCAAGAATTATACAACCGCCGATCTGGCAGGCCACCGTGCTGCTAAAAAGGAAGCATGTAGGAGTCAGATCCCAAGATGGAAAAAAATTGCTGGCTCACGGTCTGTGGGAAGGATCCAACTGCTGAGAGCTGAGATGCTGTGTTAAAGTCGGTACCCTGGCTCTTCGTGTTGTACGTATTTGGGCGCCGGATCCAGCATCTCACCCGGAGAGGTCTTTACCACGGGCACTGCGTGTGTTTTAAACAGCTTCACAGGCTGGCCTGGCTTTAACAGCGAGCAACCAGAGTAACAATGAATTGTTACTTGAATTCCTTAATTCAAGGAAAGCTCCTTCTCATCAGTGCTTGCTGCGGGTAGAAAACATGTCCTCCTGACTCAGGCCCAACCATCCAGCTCAGAAATACTCGTCACTGCGGTCTAACTCCTCCTGCCTCAGAACAAGCCCCATCTCAACTGCAGGGCAAGCCCAGGGAGCTGTTAAATCGATGGATCCTCAGTCTGTGTCGTGTCGTGCAGCTGGTGAGGGAAGGGCTGGTGCTCTGCAGGGGCCTGCAGGGAGTGATGGCAGCGACTGGCCACTTTCGTCCTGTCTGGTACAGCCTGAAACAACGCTGCAAAGGAGTTGTTCCTTGGAATGCTGAACTTCTGGAAGCTGCAGTGCTCCCGGAATGAATTACACTCTGTTTAGCGTCTGGGGCACATCAGTTAGAAGTCCGGGGTTTGCAGGAGGTTGGCATGTTACGGAGTGGCAGTGACTTACCTGTGATGATTCGATTCCTGCTRCAGTGGATACACCTGCTCACGTGTGTTCAAAGGGTAAAACGGGAAGGGAAGCAGCACWGTTCACAGTGAGACACTTCTAATCACCACCTGGAACGGGGGGTCGGGAGAGGAGTCCAAGGCCATACAACACTTTCATCAGCACAACGGTGGCCATGCCATTTATTCACAGTCATCAGTCATGTGCTGTTTGCAGTTTCTAGCATAAAAATTCCTGCACTTATACTTACTGAACAAATTTTGAGCAGGTAGGTAAGGTCCTTACGTACAGCTTTTAAAACTGCAAGGATTTACARAATAGGGAGGAACTTGGGATAAAAAAGGGTTTGTCGAGTTCTCTGGAAGGCAGAAAGCCGGAGGTTTCGGAGACGAGCGCGGTCGACACAGACCCCGCTTGTTCCRCGCAGGGCCCGGAGTGCCTTGGCGCGCAGGCGCGGGAAGCCGGAGCTCTGGATCTGCGCCCGCCCTGCCGCAGCCTGCGGACGCGCCCGACCAGCAGGCTGCAATTGTCCTAGCGGGCATAGCCGATGAGGGACGTTTTCCTGGAAGATTAGTCAGCAGCGGGKTTGCCTTACAGTCCGGTCTTATTTGACCCTTCAACCGCTGTACCAGTTCATACAATGAAGATCAATATGCTGATTTTTTTTTTTATTAGATAATTCTAAATTTTGAGATCCCTAAGCTATTTGCTTTCCTGTATGCCATGGACTTGGCATGGAAAAATTCTAGTGGAGAAGAGCTTTTGGGTTGATGGAAAGGAGATTTTTCTGGGTCCTAACAAAGATTCAGGTTATGCTTTTTACCAGACCATGTGGGGGGCAAAAAAAAAAAAAAAGATAGGACAGTTCTATGAATAGCAGCAACAACCTAATGTAATGATATTATACTGTTTGTATCATTATACCATTCTGCGGTTCTGTGATATTACCTGGAGGTATTCTGTTCTGCTGCAGTACGGCTGAGAAATCTGCTGTGSAAATACCTTGCAAGGAGGAAAAGAAAAATCCCTGCTCTCCTAAATTTCCAGTCTAAAAGAATTTCTGGAAAATGTGCAGAAAAAAAAGAACTTAAGTGTTTGTGATCACTGTATGTAGGAGGAGGAAGCTTAAGGCCTATACCTAACTTGAGATGGCTGAACTGCACGTAGCTTATAAACAACTATATAGCATGCATTTTTGTGTTTATAGGGGCTGCTCTTGAATTCCTCAGAAAATTATTCTATCGAAACAGTCCATATCAGAACAAACACTCAGTTATGATATTTGGGGCCAAAAGCTTGCAAAAGCACCGYTTCCATCCTTCAGTTAGCATTTGAATGTGGCTAATGGCACAAATAACGAGGAATCTCTATGGCAAAGGAAAAAAAAAAGACTCCTCTGTAGGAACATTTGATATGTTTTTGTATATGTTGCGTTATTTATATTTTGGAGTTGTCTAGAGTGTGGAACAATGGAATTGGGTGGCCTCCAAAGCAGCATACGAAAGAAGTTTCCACARAAGGCTAAACATCACTATATCTTTTTTTGTAAAGGTAAAGTTGCTTTTCCCTTCACTGCCACATGCTGGTGCGTATTTTATAATTCCTGTCGGCTTTGACATTAACTGGAGGTTAGTGTGGACTGGGCGTGTGAGGATCAGCAGTCACCAATGCTGGATCCTGACGGTGGCTTGGATGCACGGCCGGAGCACCCTTCATAATCCCCTTTGCTAGCTCCTTTTCCCTCAGTGTTGAGATGTGAATGTCTTCCACGTACCAGCTCCTGTATCCCGCAAACAYGTCACAAGTCATAAAAAACACGGTGCTAACATTAGCTGGTGCTTTTCAGCCTCTGCTACCCCCAYTTGATCCTCTGTGCACGAATGAAAAGGTAAAAGTTTGATTGCCTCTGTAACATAAGACATTTGTTCTTAGTAGATGTTACTGGTGCCAGTTGCATTATTTATTTATTTATTCATTTATTTAACCTTCTTTGTCTCCTGAGCACTGAAAACATCCATAATGGGATAGGAGTCTCCACCCAGAATTTAATTTGAGTGGTCAGAGTGAGTCTTCAATTGCCCGTGATTAGATATGGCTTCTTTTTGTCCTTTGTTAAAGTTTGAATACATTTGTTGTCAGATAATTGCATTTTCTTGGGGTGATTTCCACTTGATTGCATTAGTAAAAGATGTAACAATAGAGCATTTAGGWGAGTCTGAACATTTAAAGGGCAAAGGCCTTCCCTGTCTGCTCTGCTAAGGTATTTTGCCTCGTAAAATTTATGAATGTAATTTGAACAGTTTCTAAAATATTTGAGAYCTTCCTGGAGATGCATTAAGCAGTRTGCTTATGAATTAGAATCAGGCCTTTAAAAATCAGCTTTGGCCTTCTTTAGCATGCACTGACTTYCAGGCCCTTCAAGCCTAGCAAGGCAGTGAGGACTTCTGTTTCTGTTGATGAGCAGAATGCACTTGCCCAGTTAGCAAAAGGTGTGTTTCAGGTGACAGTGAATTTCTGATGCTCTAGGAACCTCCAGGAAATAGAACTTCTGTGTGTTTTTAATTTGGTGGTAAGCAATGTGAAAACATGGAAAAATATTCCTGCTGTGATTTTATTTTTTATTTTTTTTAATGAAAGTGCCTTTTATAGTCTTTTGTGAACAAGCACGGCATGTGGGCATGTACTTACTTGCCCAAGCCTGTTTAAAAGGATTTGGACATTGATAACCTTGTGAAAAGCTAATGTGCCAAAGCAGACTTCCAGAAAGAGCCATATCTAAAACCAGTGCCAAATATTTCAAACTCTTGATTTCTGTCCTTTGTTTGGAAATAAATAAAACTGYATGTGTCCAAAACTATAAGACTGCAAGGCTTGTTTGCTTTTTTGTCTTGTTTCTTCGGACATTCCAAGGACCCCATCCTGTCACTGTTCCCACTGGAGCTCTAGGATTGCTGTCTTGGGGCATGAACAACTTCCTGCAGCTCCTGCCTGATACTAGTGGGACCCAGGGCTCTCCAGAGCTGCGTGCTGCAACCTGACAGGCGGCAGCCAAAGGCCTGCTAGGGAGCTTAGTTAGGCTGGTTTATCACCACCAGCCTAGTKGAGTGAAAGTGTTGGCAGCTTCCTTCATACCCATCTTTTACAGGGCACTGAGGTTGCAATGATTGTGATAGTTGTGTGCTGTTTTCCTAGGATACAATGGAAGAACAGAAAGAGCAATCAAGGCGCTCCTGCCCTTCTGCAGCAACTGGAAGGAGTGTCAGCCATCTCCCTTGAGTAATGCACTTGTCCGAGCAGGGCAACCCTCGTGATTCAGAAACACACTCCATCTGCATTTCTCCTTTTGCTGTAGATAGGGAACAAATTAATGACAGTCTTCTGTTGTCCCTATTTCATGCCTCCAGAGCTGCTCTGTGGTAAGGATGAGGGACGTGGAGTCATGATCTGCCTTCTCATCATCTTCCCTCTGTCCATCTGACTGCACCCATGGTCGGGCAGTGAGCAAGGAGCTGCCTTCTACTTTTTCTGCCTCTCGTCCCACTAAGGAGAGCAAGGCATAGCAGTCTAGGCCTCTACAGTACTGGGACTGGTGCCACTATCAACAGAAATGATGTAGGCAAATGAACACTCCTACAAACASGGCTGCTGTCCTGGCTTTGTGTTTTCCTCCACTAATCCTCTGGAGTCATGGAGAAGAACTGATTTATCTCAAGGGTTGTGCTAACCTYGCAAGATCTCATCCCTCTTATTTGGCTACGATACTTCTTTTATTTTTATGTGCAGCTTGCACTTTTCCCAGTCTTTCTCTTTCCCTCTGTGTTCCAAGGCAGACCATCAGATGCTGCTGCCACTATTTAGAGATGCATCTCCCCATCTCCTTAAAATCCTTTTAATTCCTTAGCTCTGCACTAAAACCAATAATATTTTAGGAAAAAGAAATCTACTTCGTGTAATCCAAACTTCATCTCCCTCTGATCATTTACTCCAAAGAATACTTTCMCAGTTTGTGATGTCAACACAAGTCTTGAAGATTAAAAACATATATGACATTTCACTGTCTGACTTACAGTTATTGCGCTGGGAAATGTTTCAGATCTTTTCCAGTTTGCCAAGTAAAATCTTAAGGCATTTGTTTGATTGGTTTGGGTTTTGTGTTTTTTTCTAGACTGAAGAAATTTAAAGCTTCTACTGAAATGAAACAGGCGTGAGTCTTCTGACGTGGGGTGTAGGGTGCAGCYTTCTCTTGCGCTGGGAACTTGAGCATCTCTTTTGCCACTGTCGACCCCAGCATTGCACACTCCTGCATCCCATGATATTGTCACAGCTGCAACTTCCTGCTGCCCTGGTACAGACTTGGACTTTATCTGCTCCAGTTCGTCTGCCTCATTGCTCCAGATTTGCACTTTCTCTAAACAATGGAAAACCCTCTTTMTCTCTTCTACATCATCATTACTACCAAAGGTCTGAAATGGCTGGAGGGGGAAAAATAACCCAAAACTCGATTTTTTTAAGGCAGTCATGAGACTGTGAGAAAGCTTAATGCACAGCAGAAGCGGCGCTTTTCCTCTAATGTGTTCATATGCATTCAGCACAGCAAACCTTGCGTTTGTTTTTGAAGGAGATAGAGTTGTTTTCAAAAGGGAGAAACTTTCCTCTAAGCTATTCTAGCCTAGTGAAAAATAAGCCCAACTTTTCTTTGTCTGTAGTCAGCCRCTGTGGTAAGCAAGAAAGGAAGATCAATTCCGTGTGAACGTTGTGCCAGTGGCACCAAATCTTACACCTTTGCTTGGCAGCTACTCACATGCTGCTTGTTATCCATTTACTCCCATATTTCAGAAGGAAAATAATGTTTTTGGAGATGTAAGATGCACCAAGAAGAGCTTAACTCAAGCTTGGTCTGGAGAGGAGCCCAGGGAGCAAAAACTCTTAATCTCTGGGATATTTCTTGACCTCCCTGCGGTGGAGCACACACAAGCCAACCCTTAGGGATGGGGCAGAGCCCTCTTCATTGAGTGCTCTTTTTGCATGTGGCGAAGCAGCCAGATGTGATTTATCATACCATGGCAGCAAAAGCCCCTTCTCACCATTAGCACTGACACGGGATGGGATCTTTCAGCATGCAGCCCAGATGAGGCTGCAGCTTCCACCAAGCCGTCAGTGCAGTTAGTTAGCAGAGTTCGTTAGTGCCTAGTTGTCCTGCAGACACTTGCCCATTCACCCTCATTTTGGCCGAGACCACAGCTACTTCCACATGAATCCACTTCCACATTAAGCAGTCACCACCTGGAAGTTAATTTTGGTCTCAGGTGAGACCTCGGACCCTGTCACAGGGGACAACTGACATCCCTTTGGGCAGCTGTTGGAATTGTACAGCAGCTTTGGTTTGCAGCCTGCACCAAAGGGCAGCGCTCCAGGCGTTGCAGCACATCCCTGGTGTGGATGTGGATAATGAGCGTGATTAGAGGCTGGCTAGGGCTGGGATACACCAGACCCAAGCTGCAGAAGCTCAGGTTGGACCCTGGAAGTATTTCTTCTGTTTTGATCTAGTTTCTGGATCACAGGAAGGGAAGCTGGGAGCAGGAGTGGCGACACAAGGTGACACCAGCCTGTTTTTGAAATTTCCCAAGAGACACAACCTCAGGATTTTTGTGAATTTAATTCTGCCTCAGGTAAATGGGCATGGTTGGGTAATATGATTGTGTTCATGGTGCTGTGAGGAATTGCAGGGGAAATACATCTGGTGAAGAATTGTTTTAATTGCAGAGGAAAGCAACCTATTTTATCTGAGACGGGGGCAGGGTTTAGGAGATGTCCGAAGAATAACATTTCCATATGTCAAACTTGTATGTAGAAAGCTCTGGAATCCCTGATCTCTCTTCCTCAATCCTATGGAAGTGAAACGCTGTAGCGCTGAAGACATTCCTGTCAGGATTTTCCCCGCCGTGAGCACAGGGATTGATAACGCCGTGAACTTTGGAGTTCTGGAGCTTTAGCATTAGCTGCAGGAGCGGGCCAGGCTGCATCCACCACCGCGCGGCCACGTGCGCCGCCTGGGAGGGAAACGAGGCCYGTGGAGGTAAAGTCAGGAAGTTAAGAGTGTTAGGCCACTATGTACAATGAAAGAACGTCTTGGTGCCAAGAGTCTAAAATATTCATTTCTCATGTGCAGGTAATTAGGGTTTGGTGTTTATCCTCAAAGGCTGGTTACTTTTGACCATTTTTTTCCTGTTTTGCTGGCCCATAATGTATTGGAAACTTAAGACAATCTGCCTTGTCTCGAGAAGATGCCCCMTTCTACCAGAATAAACCTCAGCACACACGTGTATGTCTTTCTGGYGGATTTTGGTGTTTTGGTGAAATTTGTCACAACATCCCCTATCTGCTGCTATTTACCACTATTAAAATAAATACAGCCTAAATTAAACCTTTGGGGAAGTGAGAAGTTATAATCCATAACTTAAACTGAATGGCAGTGACAGTGGGCCCACTAATGCAACACGGAGAATGCAATGGGGACTTTTGCATTGTGGTTAAGTTCTTTTTTTTTTTTTTCCCCAGATGTTTAACATCCATTTCCACATAAAAATCAACCCTCTTTCAATGGCAACTTCAAAACTGCAGTAGACAACACAACACAATGAGTCTGCAGTCAAGGGAGCACCTGATTTAAAATTGGAGCTAACAGTGTCTTTTACACAGAGGTTGTTTCATRAAGATCTTCACACCAATTAAATAAGGCTCAACAAACATATTTAGAGGCTGCATATCTAGCAAACGGCCTGTCATTTGCTTAACAATTGGACTAAGCTTTATGCCGAGGTAGAAATTTATCTGTTGGTAAGATAAGATGTGCCAAGGGAGGGTCTCAAGTGAAGCCTAAATAAAAAATCTGATCCGAGCACTTACTCAGAACTTGCTGGCCCTCTTTATAAAAGCCTGTTCCGTGGTTCTGGATAGATTTCAGCTTGCGTTTGTGCCGAACTGCCTTGAAATATTTTTTCTGGCTTCTGCACTTCACTGAGGTTGTGCTTTGCCCTTTGCTCTATGGCCCAGCGCTGACTGTACATCATTTAGCAGTTCCAAATTGCTTACATTTAGTGAAGAATGAGGTGATTCCTGTTCATGTCTGTTTTTCTGCAGAAGTTCTGACAAAAGAAGCTATGTAAATGTAACGCATGACTACTGTTTATGGCACATTTTAGCATTTGTCAGGAACATACCAAGTTGCAATTAAAATRAAAGGACAATATGGCTTTGTGATTTGAATTAACACTGTATTGTGACCGAAAAAAAAAAAAAAGAAATCTGGCAAAATAGCTAGCTTGGGCATAGACTCCTCAACAGGAAGGAGGCACCTTTGGAAGTGAAGAGTAGAGCTAACATAATAGCTCAGCAGAGACTCAGAAACTGTCAGGCTGGGTGATTTTTTTGGAGAGAGAGGCATACGTTTTAATAATCTTGTTGCTATTGCCAATATGCTGTAGCTTGTCTCCCTCTCCAAGAGCATAGYTCTGTCCAGTAGCACCCATGCCAAAATATGCTTTGCAATCTGTTCTTCCAGGCTAGGACATTTTAGAGAATAGGTGGACCATGGAGAGAAAGCTGTATAATGTCTTTGACAGACAGAACTAYGACAAATCATTTGTGTTTTCTGGGATTAATTTCATTTCAATGTTACCTCTGTAGTTTACTTTTAGTATAGGATTAAGGCAAAATACAGCAAACTTTATCTAACAGTCTTGAGAGGGCAAACTAATAAGGACAGGCTTTTTGTTAAGCTACGCTGAGAGTTCAAAAGAAGGATGCTCTGACTATGGACAGACCAACTGAGGGGAAAGGAAAAATATGTAGAGCATAACATCTTCCGTTTTCTTGGCATCTAACAAATTCTCCTTGACCTGCCCCTGCATGTTGCCTTTTGTATAAAAAAAAATGCTTATGTTTTTCATTATCAAGGGCAGTGGAAAAACTGCAGAAATATGGGACTGGAGAAACAAAACAGATGAAGCCAGTGGGTGGTCTGTATTTGCTGCAACGTCTCACCAAGTGTCTGGACACAGACTCTGTTGTACAGTAATCACTTTCACTTTATAAGCATATATCTGGYTGGGGAGGGAGCAGGGGAAAGACGAAAGAAACAAATGTTATTTACTAAGACAATATGTTCCTACCAATCCTGATTAGAAAGAGAAAAAAATCTTTCCGGAAAGGAAGCATGAAACAGTGCAGTGYTAAGAATCATATTGTTTATATTTTTGTGTTGTAGACCAACCTCAGTGCTTTTTTGTCACTGCATTTTATTTTTAATCTTGCTTTTCTGTCTTAGTTAATTGAAGCTTGCATGTTAAATAATTCTGGTTTAGCAAATTTCTGATCAATTAAACCAATGGAAATTTCATCTTAATTTTTTTGCTAGAATAAACAGTCCTTTCTTGTCCTTGCTTTCAGAGTAAGTGCCTCGGCTGCACATTTGCCAGTAGCACAGAAGGCTTTTCAAACACAGAGGGGTCAAAYAGGTACAGCCATTCACGAGTGGGCAAAGCTTCTCATATCACAAGGTAGATGGGCTGAATAAGCAAGAGAAAACTGATATTTTTTTTTCTTTTCAAATAGCAGCRGAGCTTCTCTAAAAGGCATTTTGTGTCTATCTCTGCCAAGGGCCACCTCCGCTTCCCCACACAGCAAATCCCATCCTTGACCCGTCTTGACCCCCTCCAGCCAGCAAGCTCTCCTGGGTGAGCAGTGGACAGGCRTCCTCTGAAGGGACCGTGGAGGAATCTATTCGTTCCTCATGGAGATACCAGGYTCTGTGCAAGATTTCTAACACATGTCCACATTCAAGCATTGTTCTGGCCCACAGCTGCGAGATGCAACAAGGACCGAGCCGGGAGGAGCAGACGTATTTCTGTATACCTGGGCCCGGGGGGCTGCGCTGGGCATCGCTCACTGCAGCGTCAAGTTAGGCCTGGTGAGCACTGTCCCTGTCCCACAGCAGCTTCCTCCATGGGAAGCCTCTGTGGCCTTGCAGTCCAGGGGGGCAGCACGGCATTTTTCTATCCATACACCCAGTTGGATAAGTCTACAGTTTAATTACATCCTGAGGGTATCAGAACAAGCTCTGCTGTACATGGATACATGGGTAGTTCTTTGCTTGTATGATTCCACATTTTCATTGCACTACATCATGTACTACATTATTAATATGACCTCACATGGGGCTTTCTCAATGACTTTTTTTATTTTTTAGTTCTTAACAGAGTAAACTTCCAGTTGTACTATGAAGGTGAAACTATGATAAAAGGTTGTTTGTTTGTTTTAATAAGGCAATAGGGCAGCACTTTATATTGCTGATAGCTGAATCTTTTACCTTGCAAAAACTATCTTTTGGGAAATTCCTCAAATAGTGTAGTCTAGTTTCCYGTTTCTTACAAAGCCAGGACTTTTATGACTACATCCTCYCTACTCCTTTCTTCTTTGGCTTACCAAACAAAGCTGAACTAAAGTAGCAAGTGTGATTTTTACTCTATAGATGGGYGAGGTTTGTGGCAACTCTGAGCTACTGCAGAAGCCAATTCAATTATTAAATTGCATCCTGAAATTGTTTTGTTTTGAGTCACAGTGTTCCACCCCAGAACTGATATAATCCATCTCTAAGATATTGCTTTCAAACATGCTTTTTTTTGGTATTAAAAAGATAAATAAATAAAGCTTCAGTATGCACCACGGTGCAAAGCAACTTGCTTGCTGTGTGAATATGCACTGTGCTGTCTCTGAAGCTGAGTAATCCTCTGCAGGCTGATGACCCTCATCAGTAGCAAACACAAAGTCCCAAAGCTGAGATCACCTCTTGTAGGGGTTAGATAGAGGCAGCTTCCACTTGCTGCATGCTACCTGTGTGCTGCACCCCCGGCAGCAGCAGCAGCAGCTCTTAGTCCAGCTGTTTGCAAGCACACCAGAGACTGCTGCTGCTGTGGGAGCTGCTCACCCCTGGCATAAAAGTTGTGGATGAGGTAGAAACAATCCATATTCTGGATGTAGGACACAGGCCCTTATTTCTGAATGAAATAAATTTAATTCTAAATGTGTGTTTCATTCCTTGTGCAGGTTGAAYGCCTCTTATATGTTATTGATATCACACAAGACTTCAACATTCGTTTAAAACGTTATGTGAATTATGTGCTACACATTAYGGCATGTATTATATAACAAGTAGTTCGGTATATCCCACAGATTCTCTGGAGTAAGCAAATGGATGTGAAGCTGTGTAAATAAATCTCCTTCTACCAGCTGCAGGGTGCTTTCTAAAGAGGTAAAGGATGTGTCCTTTTATCCTTATAAAAGGATGTGTCCTTTTATACTGTTTTATTCAGTTTGTGTTCTAAGTGTGCCTTCCTCAGCTTCATTAAAGTGTCCTTGTACTACTTATATCAGCATCCAGCTCTCCTTGCATCAACAAAATGGTGCAAAAGAGACTTAAGATGAATGAAGACCAAAGAAAGACCCACTTTTGCTGGGCTGTTCAGCTTTTCATGTTTTGTGTGTTAACATTGATTATAACAACTTCTGGATAATCTGGATGAAATTCAAATTTGTTTTAAGAACCAAAATTGTGGGTTTAATCCTAGGGTGTATCCATGTACTATTTATAGTTGAAATTTAGGTAATTGTAGAAWTAAATGACTTTGTTTTGCATTGCTGTGGATCCCTTTACTGAATTTGGCACCAGATCAAACAGCTTTGTAACATCTGACCCTTATTGGTTCATAAAGCAAAGAYCCTCCCTAGGAACACAGATGGAAGTTTTTATTCTGCTACCATGGTGAGATTAATGACTGTGTTAGTAGTTTTTTTATATTATTATTAWATCTGAGATCTATTCAACTAAACTGCCTTTTAAAGAAAGCAATCTAAACYAAACTTTTAAAGAAAAAAATAAAACCTCAGTTGCTTAAATTCCCAGGAGGCGCCATTCCAAGGACAGCATTCTGCTYGTCACACCGACTCTTCCTAACTGTGTGAGTCTTGGGCAGGATTAGGATGGGTAGAGGAAGGGGCATGCTGGCAGGGACGGCTGGGTTTTGCAGTTGTGGAAGAAAGGGGCCACACATCAGCTGATGCTGTCGATGTGCTGAGGGATTAGTGAACAGAGAAGGGTTTGCATTGTGCTAAAAATGGAAGGATTAGCCRCAGGTCAGGTTAGTGGGAGGAGGAGGAGGAGGTGATATGAAGCAACATGCTGTGGCATGGGTCTGTATTAACTTGCTGTCAGCATCCTTCTTGGCCACTAATCCCTCTCCCCTTTCTTCAATGACAGAAATACTTCTGCAGAGCTTTCTTTGTATCAGATGAGGAGAACTGTTACTGTTTTTTCTTCTCCTTTGGTTATGCCTTTTTATTTTTAACACAGTTGATGAATGTGGTGTTAAATTTCCAAATATTTTTGATCCAAAGTTATTTCTAGATAGAAAAGAGTTGGAGGTACATTCTTAAGTGTAAAGATGGGTCTCAGCCTGAAGTGACAGTCAGGCATGTTAGCAGGTACTAAGTGCTGCAGTGGTGACATAGATAGTGAGTTCTCACTTGGAACCACTCCTGCAGCGTCATGGGGAAAAGGCACCCTGAACCATAGTGTTTTCATCTCCTCAAAACCCAGCAAGTTGCTTAGATAAAGCTTTTGGACAAACCCAGCAAATGCTGAAGGTATTGTATTTTTTTTTCATGGTTTTGATACAGTTCAGCAACCAGGACCCTCATGTTTGGCACAAAACCTGTTGGCATCAGCACCAACTGCTGAAGCGAGCGTGGAGAAGCTCGCTCTGATGGTTGCTGCCTCTCGCAGTCTGCTTGCCCTTCTGCTGGGCATTCCTGTCCCCAGAGGTGCATCAGGAGGGCAGGCACTCTTGTATCCCTCGTATCTGCCCAGAAAGGGCTGCATCGTGACCTTAAATGACYTTGGAATATGGCTTCAAGCTCAGCACTTATTGGTATGTGAATGGGAGCAGTTGTTTWTCATGGTCTTTTTCCAGCTCTACCTATAGGGGGCCTATAACTGCAGAGAGAGGGATAAGCACTGCAGCAAGCGCTCCCCACGCCTGCCACAGCTCCTGGTTACTATGCTTAAAYACTTTGCTGAATTAAGGCTTTTACCTTCTAAGAGTCTCTAAGACTTTAACCGTTTAGCCATATAAAGTCACATTCCTAAAGAAAATGGCTGTGTGTAAGTCAGATAACTAAGCCTAGCAGAGAAYACAATCTGTTGAGTGAGCGCAAATGAAACCCTCCCTGAATCTTTTTGGAATCCCATTGGAATCAAGGAAGCTCTTTACAGATGGCTGAGTCTAGATTCTATATTTAAGGATTTGTCTGTTTTGTTTTTGTTTCTTTAACGGGATGTTAAAATAGGAGGCTTAAATGATCAGCTTGTGAGATGGAAAGATTATGTGTGATCTAATGGCCTGAGCAAATGCAGAACTCGCTGTTAGTTCTCTGAGAGTCTCCATTAGGTCCATTGCACGTGCAGCTTTCTCAGTGAAAGACAGTGGATTTTTACATGACCCAGMGCTTCCATTATGGACAGCAAAACTGGGCTCATACTAATATGGGATAATGATTTCTGGTATTTTTAAATACCCACCAAGAGCTTTGAGGATTAATATTGGTATTTTAGCTCTAATCATAGATCGCTTTTAACAAAGAAAAAACATGACTGATAAAATGTGCCATAGTTTTTACATCAGGAAAGGTTATTCTGGACCACTTTCCAYTACCTAGCATGCAATATTTTTGTTCTTATATTACAACAAATCTGAAATGCCAAAACACAAGCCAAAATGAAGAGCCCAAGTTTCCAGAATGAATCATTTAAATAAAGAGCTTTATTCTATGTATTTATTTGTTCTGTGGGTTAAGCTCAGAAGTCATGGCAATTCATTTCAATGTCTAAGTATGAAGTAAATGCCTATTTTGAGTTTACCCTTTTGAATATACTCTTTCTGGAAGACAATTCRCTCATGTGAAGCAAAACAGTATTTTGTTTAAAATTATTGTCAAAAAAAGCAAGCTTTCTGAAAATAGCTCGGCTTTAAAAACCACAGAAGAATTAACAAATGAAAGTGCTGTTTGGGAGAGTTAKATTATCCTTCACGTTTAAGAACAGACCATCCTCCTCACATTGCCTTGGGGRCCTACCCATGTGGCCCACTCAACCACAAATATTCTGAAAACATCAGAGAAACCTTTGACTGYGGAGTACTCACCTGTCAGAATCGTGATTTGCTGCCTCCTTTTGTGTCACACAGTAATCGAAAATATTTAGGACCTCTACCTGGGTGGAATGGGTGGAAAAGGCATTGTGCGTWCATTCAAGAGCACTTCTTAGGGATAATGGTGAGAAGAATTAGCTGAGGAAGAAAGTTTTTCTAATCCACCCTTTTTTTTCCTCTTAKAAATTTGTTTGAGAAGTTAGGGCAAGAAAGAGGTGGTGAAGAATTTAGCTCAGACTTGCTTCTCAGTTTCTCTTTGTCAGGGAAAGAAATCCTTTAAATAAAAGAAGCCATGGGTTGGAAAGAAGGAAGTAGTTTGTTCAATCCAGTGTCTTGTCTTTTTTTTTCCCCCCTGTCTTTAGAGTACTATAAATTAGTCTGCCAATTTTTCTTTTTTTGATCTTTGGAGTCTCTACTCTTACCTCCAACTCAGAAACTAAGTCATGTCACTACGTCACGTCAGCTGGAGCTCCGTCTGGCCACAGCTTGGACCCAAAACAAAAAGGGGTTGTGAGGTTTTCTTGATGTCTCCTTAAAGAGGATGWCTCTTATTAAAGACAAGGAATAAATCTCATTCTCCCCTGTCAAGATACATGATCAACATCAAATTCTATGGGACTTGGGGTACATTGAATATGGACTTTAAGCTGCACGATTTTCTGTTCCCTTACATTAATCCACTTAGAACCTAAAACAAAATCAGATGTTGACTCTTTCWTCAGAGGAAGGAGAGCGATATGCTGCAGCGATGTTCAGTTCTTATTAAATACTGATATATGTAGTTTTCAGATTTGTTAATTTCAGAATTAAAGCTCACTTGAGAGAATAACCAAAAAAAAAGCTCTCAAGCTCCTGATCAGTAATTTGATTTGTCAGGGGAATGGAAGTTGTCCAACAGAAGTCTTTCCAAGAGTTGGCTGTGGAACCTCTGAGTCAGTGGGACCTCTGCTATAGCTCAAGGAGTTAAGCAGAATTACCCCAGTTTCAAAGAAAAAGGCTCAATCAAGCGGAGAGCGCGAGGTAGCTGGTGGTGTCCTGCACGCTCTTCTCAGCTCCAGTTTGTTGCAAAGAGCCAACAAAGGACAGACTTCAGAACRCGCTTCTGGTTTTGGCCTGAGCTCCTCTGCCTGCTCAGACGGTACCAGAAGCAGGGGCAGCAGCTGTTGCCACCTTGCTTGCAGATGGCTGCGTCCAGTCAGTGTCTGAGTTTGCTTACACTAACATTAATCACTTACAACCCCTTTAAAACCCAGCGGTGAATTGCAAGAATTCCTGCTTCCCTAGCAATTGCTGGAAGCTCTTTTACATATGGGCCCTAGGAGAGCATCAGYTGACTTGGGAGAACATTGACATCACATCTCTAGAGCAGGCAAGGCCCTRAACACCTCAAGTTTGCTGAATATTTTACTCTTGTTTTGCTTATTGGTGCCCTTCATCCTGCTCAGGTGCCTTCGCTGCATTSCTAAATCTGCTAGTGAGATCTTGAATTTCTGCTGATCTGAGTGCAAATTTGGCTTTTTAGCCCATGTAGTAAGAAAATATATTCATTTGAAATAAAACTAAGATATTATATTCTGTATTATTTTAAGCAGARTTTGAATTATTTGCACAGAGCCTGTGACATATGCCTGCTACAGATAATGCTGAATACTTGCCGATAGCTTTTTCAAAGTCCTGAGAGCTGAAAAAAATTGTTTAACTCTTCCTTGTTATGTAAGTTTTGGATATGGCCTTTTTGAAGGCCATATCTACCCCAAGGCTTCTGGGATTTTATCACCCTTCCTTTAACCTTTAGAACTCCTTTAATTTTGAAGAACCTTCTTCAGTAGCCCMATGGTAACAGGTAAAGCTTTCAGAAGTGATCTCATAATTCCTTTTTCTGCATACAGCTGATGTCAGTTGGGACTCTTGGGGCATTATCAACATAAAAAACCAATTTATTTGTCAGGAAATAATYTTTCCTGAATAATTTATAACTAAACACTTCTCATAGCTGAATGAAGTTATTATTAATACATTTATAAATTCTCAGGGCTTTTTTTTGCACATTTGCCATGTCTAATTAGTTTCAGAGACAGTGAGTCATTTCCCTTGTTTGTGTAGGTCATTCAACAACATAAGAGAAGAAGGTATCTCAAACTGTGTGAAGTTTCCATCTTTAATTAAATAGGTTTGTGGTTGCTCKTGTTCCTTCAGCATTAACCCTAGAAGTGATTGCCCTTGCATGCTAATCTTGARGAGTTTTTTGTTTGAAATAAAGCATAATAAACAATTTTCTTTGCGAGTGCATGCGCTGTTGAGGTGGAGCCACACACTAAGGTACAGTTTTCCTGGTAACACAGATGTGTGTGTTACCCCGGGCGCTGTGCCTGTAAGGCGGGATGGAGGGTCACTGTGGTATCTTTGCAAACCTCCCATCTTCCCTTACACTTTGCAAACCTCCCATCTTCCCTTACACTTAAATGGCTTCTGCAGTTATTTTTTGGAAAGTACTTTATTCACAAAGAGGGGGAAAAGAAATGCAAAGTCTTTCTAAATATCTCCCCAGAAGAGGTCATATGAGCAGACTCATAGACACCATTCCACCATCCCACACAGTCACCTGCTATACGTATTGCCATTATAGAGGTGACTCTTTTAAAGTAAGGATCCAAAATCTTTAGGCAAATGGCAAAAGTGATACCGCTGAGTGTCTGTTTTACTTACTTTTAACAGCCATTTGGAAGCCCTTGAAACTCCCAGCTCTGAACAGGCTGTTTTGAAACACAAACTGAAATCCCCAGCTCTAACTGGCCAATACAGAYACCTTCTAAGGAGCTCCTGTCAGCACGCTTGGCTCTTGCTTTGCATGTGCCTTCACTGCAGCTCTTTGAGAAGACCCTGGACTAGTGCCGCTCGTGCTGAACGTAGCTGTGTTGACTCCTGGCTTGGCCAGGCAGCATTCCTGGGCTCCGCACAGTTTGGTCTTGTTCTCCTGGCGCTCCAGTGTTCACACGGGGAGCTGTGTCCATGGTTCTCTGCACTGGTAATTCTGAAAGAAAATTCCCACTAGGAAACTTGTCATGTGGGACTAGGCATATGTTGAAAAGTTTTTCCATACTGGGGCCATGGAAGGAGTGGAAATAGACTCTCCACTGGATGAGATGTGCACTTTAAGCAGAGAATTTTGGGGGGAAAAAAAAGGAGAGGAGAATGGTGGAAGAAGGAAATACAGTGGATGTTGTAGCAATGTGATAGAGCTCTTGCTYCCCTCCATGTGCAACAGATGTAATCCTTTTTATTTTCTCACTTCTGTGTTTAAAGGGATCTCTGGTATCTAGGCTAAACTGAAATCAGGCAACTGATTTAGTAAAACAAGCAGATACTTCATCAAATGGCAGCATAAATGCTCTTCATTTATCAAAATATGTTGATACATGGCGTAGGACAGTATATTAAACCAAAACTCTATGTTATAATACAGACTAGATATGTTCAGCCCCATTATCAGTCACCAAAGATTCAAAGTTGGAGAATGTTGTCCACTATTTGGGCTAATGTATCTCAAGACTGACCTTCTGTAATGAAAACTTAATTCAAATGCTATTTGGGGTCTAGCAATGGTAGCTAGCTCTAGTGATCAGTTCTACTGCAGGAATTTGGCTCAGATTCAGGTATGCTGGAACTTCAGACTGTTTATCCAAAAGCCTGAATCATCCTCACTTGCATCCTAGCAGTCTTGGCTGGCAATCAACCAGAAAAGCAGAATTCTTTACCAGCAGAATACTAGARGCAGGGATGTGTTTTACAGACAGAGAGGATGTAGGATGTCATTGCCGGGCCAGAAGAAAAGGAAGCTGTTGCTATGATGAAGGAATACAAACARTCAAGTCACGTCAGCTGTCTTTGAAGATAACTGCATGACTGTGAAGGTTCCATCTCTGCAACCTGGGAAGTGCTGTAAGTTGCTCCCTCTGGCAGTTTTACTGTTTGCCTGTGTTCTTGGGAGTCTTRTTGCTCCTGTCAACTGCATGCCTCCCAGCTAGTCTGTGGAACAAATAAAACTGTTGCTAATGGGACAGAATTTGTTTGGGTTCAAATGCCAGTGCAGGATATGGCGACAGAAACTAACATCTAATATGTACTGGGATCAAAGTGACTCTGAGCTCTGAAGACTGCAAAATTAAAGCACTGGATTCTCTAGAASTCTTCTTCAGCCCAGGATTGAACTCTCAAGGCACAGGTGTCAAAAGGCTGCAATAACCTTTAATTTCTTGTTCCTCAGTAGGAGAATGGATTTGAGTAGTAATGGTGTGCAAAGAGTGGAGATACAGAAAAAAAGGTCAGAAGCACTGGGGCTTTAGAGCTGGAATTCAAGTACTAGAAGAATATCTTGGCTTAGCTATTGACATGTTGTGTGGCCTTGGACAGACTGGTTTATAATGTGGAGAAGGAAAACTGGCATAGAACATCTAAAGGATTAAAAGATGTTTATAGAGTGCTTTGTACTTGCATAATTTTGAATTTTAAAAGTGTTTATTAATTTCAAGCCAGTATTTCACTCGAGTGTAACAACACTAAATTTTCCTCGGCTGAGTCTGCCTCTTGACAAAAAGAAAAAGAATCACATGTATATAAAGAAGACACAATGCTGGATGCAAATTCTAACCAGTTATAGACATCTTGTTAGCATCATCTTGTGGGAATTCAGTGCTGAAAAAAGATTGGAATCTCAAGGGGAAAAATAAAGCTTTTAGGGAATAGCTCTCCAGTGAAGACTTTCTTATGACTGTATGTGTTAACTGTTCGATTAGGGGAATTATTACTGGATCAGGAAATGGTTTTTATGTATGTCTCTGCCATTTTAATTGATATGAACTTAGTGACACCTTCTTGTGCATGAAATACCAAGACTATTTTCCAAGGGATATTTCTGAGCATCCCAGCTCTGCTTTTCTGTATGAGAGCAGAGCTGAAAGGAGATGCTAGTAGATCATACAGCCTGAGGCATTTCTGTGTGCATTTCAAAGAGAGAGACAAGAACACACACACATGTGTTAATCATCACTGCGGTACGAAAAGAGTAGCTACAGTCCGTTTAGGAGTGCGTGCAAAGTGATCCTCCTAAACCTACTTGTCTGCACGGCCTGGCTCTGTTCCCTGCGAGACATCTGGCTGGCCCTTGAGCCACTCTGGTAAGACAGGCTGTGAAAAGCAAACAGAGAGGAAGGAAAGARCTTAAAGTAATGCTGATTTTATAGTGACCAAATCGCAGTAAGCCAAGGGCTGAAAAGATGCAAAAGTAGAAACAATAATTATAAATATTCGCTATTCACAGACTCACAGACTCACAGAMTGGTTGAGGTTGGAAGGGACCATTCACATAGAAGGAAATAGTCTGCAAGAGATGGTACTACAGACTCCAGGAGATACACTGGAAGCTTGGAGTTCTTCTTACAGTRGCTGTAACACCAATGTTTCTGTGCTCATTTGAGTGTCAGATGGCATTCAGATCTCTGGGGCTTAGTTCATWTTAGCCATTCCCAGAATCTGAGAGTGTAGTATTCTACACAGCAACATTCAGTATTTCRTTGTGCAGAATACTGTGTAGAATACACCCAGTATTGTCCATTTTGAATGACATTTTACTGCAGTGCTTGCTTCTGCATGATAGCTCTGTGTTTTCAAGCAGCCATGTGGCATGTCTTCAGCTCTTGGTAGGCTTTTGACATCTTTTTTTTCCATTTCACTAACTTCAGAACCRTATGCACATTTTTAATAAATTTGGGGAGCTAGCTAGCAAATCCAGGGAATGAACATACCTGTGTAAGAGAAAAGTACAGCTGGTTTCCATTCTTGGACTTTTTAAGGATGAAGTCATGAGAAAGATCCCTTCAAACTCAGGTGCCTCAGGTCTGAGACTCACTTTCAGTGTTGAGACACAGAGATAAGCAGCCTGATTTCCAGGAATGGCRAGTGGCCCAGCAAACTATGGACATAAGGGAGATTTTGTGACAGTTGGCAACCCACAACTCCATGTCCATGGTATTATGTGCTTAATATCAGACACTTAACCAGAAAAGTGTTGGCCTAAGGGTCACGAAACTGTACTACTACTTTYGCACAGTCGAACCTGATTTATTTAGATCAAATTAGTAGTGCTGGAGTCCTGTTAGCAAACTCAGATACTTCCATTGCCACAATAATGAGCACATTATTTATCAACAGAGAAGTGCATTGGCTTGATTTTTCTCCTATTGCCCTGTCTTCTGTGATTAATGTTGAAAGATTTGAGATTAAATGATTGCTAGAGGAAGAATACTCTCTAATTCTCCCTTGTGCCAGCAAACTACCAAAAGATTTATCTAGTGACTTCTGCCACTGCTGCATTTGCACAGCTCACAATAAGAGATCCGGCACGTATCCAGTAGGAACAACATAACAACTYCTATCTGTTGCATAATTGGTGATGTTAGATGCTCTAGTAGCTGGGTTTAATGATCCAGTAAGTCCAGCTAAAAAACATCTGGGTGTGCATATGTTTGCCTTAGCGTGTGGCACTAAAAGCTCTCTCTAAAGTTAATTGCCTCCCTTTCTTTGCAGTTATGACTGTAAAACCTCTAGCTTGACGAGGAATTTGCAGTGTGTACAGTAACACTACCAGCTCACTAACGACAGCAACATCTTTGTCTCAGCAAAGCCTTCAGGAAGAAATTCCRAGTGGGCTGTTGTTATCAGAACTTCACCTCACAATGCCTACAACTGTCCAGCACTTGACAGAGCAGGTCGATTAATGAAGAAAAAGGCATGAGGAATACTTTGTTACTGGCCAAGAGAAGAGGAGAGCCTGCAAATAGAAGCCTTAAAGATCAGCCTCAAAAAGACAACCTGAGCATTGCGTCTATGGATATTTGCTTTGCTTTACTGTGAAAGTGAAAGGTTCGAGGAAGGCACTGTCCCAGTGACTGGAACATGGAGTGGGGAGAAAGTCCGCAGAGTTTTCCCTTTGCATTTGTGCCCTGTTGRCCATCACAGCGGGAGGCTGTTGATGGTAGAGAGATATAGATACAAGAAAAGAAACGCAGAAACAAACCCTGGCCAGGACAGTGCTCTTTTCAGAGCTGGCCTGAACAAAGCACRACGGAGCACCTGGCTTGCAATCTGACTTGCCATGATACTAAAACTATTTTCCTCTACTGTTTTTTACTTTTTTTTTCCCCCGAGAGCATATACCTCAGGAGGCCATAATTTGTTTCAACATATAGCTACATGTGATGAAGTAAACCACTGTACCCATGTTCCTATGGCTCTCATAAAACATTTTTTTGTCAGATRGATCCTCCTTTTCTATTCTTTGTGTCCCATTCAGAGTTAGTTTGAATCCTTGTCTGGTATTTATTTATTTGCGCTGGGCTGATGTGGGGGAAGCAGGTCTGGGAATTCCACTCTGTTCTCAGATGGGAGGTAAGGGGCAAGAGCTGATGACTACGGATAACCTAACAGAGACTGAGGGTACACAGCCCCAGCTGCATGCAGACAGCACAGCAGATACAGATGTTCTGCTTGGGAGCCTTAGGAGGAGGCCTCTACCCAGGCTTTGGGAGGAACAGGGAAGTTCCAGGGAGGCACGTTAAGGCAGAAGTGAAGGCAACAGACTGAAAAGTTGGGGAGCTCAAAAGTGGGAGGGCATTAAGGTAGCATGGAGACCAGGATGTTGAATTAGGGTGCATGAGGTCCTAATAAACTTGGGCCTGGGTGGGTCAGGGAGGAAGTTAGGAGGGGCGAGGAATTTCTGGGATGGGGAGGYGCTGCATGGGAGGGACCTTGACAGACAAAGCGTGGGAGGTAGGATGTTGAGCTTGGGAAATACTGGGAGGTTCTGAAGAAAGAATAATGGAAATATTCGATCTCTTGGGTATTCAATCTCACAAGAAACAAGGAGAGCGTTCAGGCTTTCTGGAATATGAGGGGCTCTCAGGAGAGGCCTGAGGTGACGTCACAGAATTTCCTACCAGCCTCCGCTGCACCTGAGCTGGCACCATACACAGAACTGCTTCTCTCTATGCTCTGAGAGTCCCTCAGTACTGCTAGGTTCCTTCCCACTCACTCTCTRCTATTTTCGTTAATGTAGCAGCTCTTTCCATTTTTAATGAAATAACAATCAATGAGCAGGGAAGCAGTGGCTTTCCTGAAAAGTATTAGAAATATATTTTACCTCTTAATAGATGATCTCATATAATGTAATGCAATACAGTATGTTATGATATAAATGTACCTTACCCGTACTATATGATTTAGCAACTGAGAACAAAAAGAGCCAGCAAAATATCCACGGTGTAGGGCCCTTGTTCTCCTTCCCCTGCCTATTGCCTGTAAACAATAAAAGAAAACTACCAAGGCTGTTCTTGATTTTGCTGAAAATAACATTTCAAGCAAATGAACTTGAGTCCTGAATTCAGACGGATTTCTAGAGAAAAGGAACAYAGCCCCAAGAAACACAGCGTCAATTTTACATTTTCAGCACTGCATCGAGGTCACCTTTATCCCCTGCAGAGAATCCTGATGTCAGTTAACAGAAAGCTTTGTTACTTTTCATCATTTTCTTACTGGTGGAGGAAGCCAATATAGAAGGTAGATKTGTCTTATAGTCAATTGTCACTTGGTTCCTTCTCCAAAGACTGAGATCCAGCTCCACCTGAGCTGCTTGTCTTTCCTTTCCGAGAGGAACRAACCTCACCCCGCAGAAGCAGTTCGTAACCCAGTTTCTGAACTTTGCTGTTGGTRACTGAACTTGCTGAGGTAAATGTTCTGGTGGATGCACTGGCGACTCCGACGTCTTATTGGTTGCACTTAGCCTGCAAACAGCATAGGGTTCTTTTTTTTCCCATCTAATTTGTAGTCTGTTCACCAAACTTTGTTTATACCTAGCAAGTAGGTTTATTACTTGTTTGTACTTCATCTATGGTTTGCTTGCATCCAGGTTACAGTAGGTTTACTTGCAAATTACACCCAATTTGCAATCTTCACATAATTAACTGATTTGTTAATACCAAGTTTGCTATCTGCTTACAAAATTTGACAGCTAAGCATTTTTTTCTTTTTTATTTGATGCAGGTYCTGATGAAGGACAGCAGTTTTCTACAGGTTCAAAATTTACATATTTCTGTGCCTTATTTGGCTGAGTTATGGAATAACCTGCCGTATTTGTGTGTTATAAAGATATGGACCATATATTTTAAATGGGGAGAAAATGAATAATTCAACATTAAGAGGCAAATTGTCCTGCCAAGAAAAACTTACTGAGGAGGAAGTACACTGAGTTATAATTATTTGCATTGTAGATAATGATATCAGTTATAGTTTCCAGCTGGAATCAAGCCTCCATACTTTTGGCTTCCATACAATCATGGAGTAGCATTTCTAGTCACAACAAGTTTTGGCCAACTAAAGACAAACCTCAATCACCCAAACAACTCAAGTTTGTAGAAAAGTAGGKCTGGATAAATAGAGACCAACATTTGATACTATTTCTTATGGTAACATGTAGGCAACCATTAGTAGGGCTAACCAATATTTATAATGTCATTTTGCAGACAAAAAGTTTTAATCCATCCCAAAAGCTGGTCCAAAGAAATCCTGGTTTTGGGCCAAACAGGCATTATCTGTCCTGGCCCAGGCTTGGATGGTCTGATGGGAATTGCCAACTCACAGTACTTTACTGTGAATCTCATGCTGACAACCTCTTCYGAAAATCTTAGCTTCTGAAAACTACTTATGGAAGAGTCTCAGTTTTCCTTTTTAGTCTAGTTTAGTCTTATCAGAAATTGTGAAGAAAATGTTTAAAATGTGAATGAATGTGAAACATTAGTTTAAACATTCCACAATTTTGAGGGGCTATTATAATTTTGGTGTCAATCAGTAGTTTGGAAGGTTGACACTGCCTGCTTGATGGAAACCGTAGAAGGCAATGCAGAAATCCAGTACTGAGCTCTGAAACCAGGTCCGCTGCCACTGTCCAGACAAGCATAAGGAGGAGGTAACGCTCCCCTAACTAATCCCCCTCCAGCTCCATGCTCCCTGCAGCCCTTCTGTGGCAGCAGCCACAGCTTTCTGAGGCCCTCCCTCCATCTCCCTGCGCTCATAAAAGAAGCTTTGGTCCCTCATGTCTGGGGCTGCAAAACACAACTTTGCCCACATTATTAAARAGCTTTGTGTTTTTTCCAACCCAGATGTCCCAGACTTTAACTTTTCCATGAGGTGTCTCTTGTATCTTCAAAATCTTCTTTTCTAAGACAATGGATTTCCATTCTAATAACTGACAACTGAATAGAAGTGTCTCTTTATGTTTTCCTTTTCTCGATGGTAGGAGGAGACATAGCCTTCTCTTCAGCTTCCCACCGTTTAGGAAGAGGAAACAGCTCTATTTCTTCTCCCGCCTAGAGGACAGAGCAAGAGGCCTCCCCTTTTCCCCTGTTACGGCTGYGGTGACCCAAAGGGGTGACCCAGTTTTGCCTCTCTGCTCGGGAGGCAGGTGAGCCCGGTACCTCGCCCCTGTCGGGGCAATCACACACGCTCCCGCTGCCTTGAGATTAGATCTCCAGGCCGGGCTTGCGGCTCGCTGTTTACCAGCAGGCTGAGCTCGACAGGCCGGACYGGCTTCGGCGCGGCGCGCACACACCCCTCGTCTCTGTTGTGACAGCGYGTAATTAAGGTGACTCAGAAAACAGCTTCTCCAAAACAAAGTAATGTTTATTTGCTAAAGGAGCATCCAAAGAAATGCCCTAAACACCAAAGAGCCCTGAGCTTAGCTTGACCTGCTTGTGGATCTGGCTCTGTCCCAGTGTGGCAAGGAAGTCTGTGACCTGCTCTATCATAGACCAAAAGCTCCCCTCTGCTCCCTGCAAGCGTTAACTCATCCCTCCTCTTTGCCAGGGCAGCATCTTTTTTTGTGTAAAACTTTCCTTGACCTCAGCTTTGGCCTTGAGAAGCGTCAGCTGTGTCAGGGAGCAGGGCTGGGGTAGAACACCACTGGTTTTGTAGGAGCGCTCGCTTGCTCCGTGCTCTCCTTACTCCCTTGCTCTTAACAGTTTCACTGTGCATCCTCTCCAGGTGCCCTGCACGATGAGGACATGGCCGAGGAAGCGARGCTGCACAGTGGATGTAACACAGCACACCTTTCTCTTAACAGCACAGCTGTGGCAGGAAATGGAGGTGCTTCTCTTTTCTCTGCTATTGYGAGTAGAGTTAGTATTTGACTGCTGTGCTTTTGCCCGCCACTAGAAAGCACAGGAACTGAAATATTGACTCTTCGACTAGGAAATTAGCAGCATCCCTAATCAGTGCAAAAATAAAACTATTCGTAGTACAAAAAAATGCAGTAAGTAAAAGAAACCATAGGACTGCCTTCATGATTTCTCTCCTATGTGAAGAGATATTATATCTGAAATTGGATGCTGGGATTGCTTATTCTGCACAGTGCAAAGCTGGCAAATCAGAGGCCGTGACCTAAAAAAAMCAGACCTGAGTTGAGGAGGGTTAATGATGTTACCCTTGCAAGGCCTACATAGTCCCGTGACATTTGGGGATAGAAATCCGGAGCAACAAACTTTAGAAGTATTTCTGGATTTATAAATGGAAAGATTTACATTTTCTGCCCTGTTTATTTGGTATGGTAACCTAATCTCATGTGTGAAGAAAKTAGAAACAAGGAGCTAATAGCTGAAGCAAGAATACTCATTTCACCAGTAGAGAAACATTATAGGGCTAKAGATTATTATTGGTGAAACTACATTTGAGTTCTCAAGTCTAGTTATTATCTTTAAGAGATGATTGTTAAACAAATAATAAACTGTTAAAAATCTATTTTTTGTCCTGGTATACAAAGTACAAAATCTGYACCCTAAGATAAAACCGTTGAATGTTAGCTGTCAGTTCCCCTCTGGGTCTTATGTAGTAACGTCTAATAATCCTTTATTTGCTGTAGCTCAGAAGTCTGTTGGCATTAAAAATCCTTCATGAGATGATATTATTTAGCTGAAAAGAAACTAAATCTTGCCTGAAATGAGACTTGAAAAGTGCTAGTCTGTAATTTTTATGTATAGATTTTATTTTGGAGTTGTTTTTATAAAAATGAAGAATAATTGACAGAAATTATCAATTAAAGCATCACTTATATTGTAGTTTCTCAGACATAGCTTTCTGAGAAACTGAACATAGAATTGAATGATATTGTAAATGGTGATCAGGAAAGACTGTTTCTCAGAGGAACCAAAAACCCTACAATGTGCTGAAACAGCTTCAAAAGCAAAATCTGGATAAGATTATTGGGATTTATTTTTTATTATTTTTAATCTTATCAGTTAAATTGTTATCTTTCAATTATAATGGGTTATCTTTCAATGATAATGGGGTGCATTAAGCAGAGCRTCTCCAGCAGGTCGAGGGAGGTGATTCTGCCYCTCTACTCAGCCCTGGTGAGGCCGCACCTCRAGTACTGTGTGCAGTTCTGGGCTCCCCAGTGCAGGAGGGATGTGGAGCTGCTAGAGAGAGTCCAGYGCAGGGCCACAAAGATGATTAGGGGYCTGGAACATCTGCCCTATGAGCAAAGGCTGAGAGAGCTGGGCCTCTTCAGCCTGGAGAAGAGAAGGCTGAGAGGGGACCTGATCAATGTATATAAATATCTCAAGAAAGGGAGTGAGGAGGAGGGGGCTGGYCTCTTCTCAGTGGTGGCCAGTGATAGAACTAGAGGAAACGGCCACAAATTGAGGCACCAAAAGTTCCACAGGAACTTGAGGAAGAAYTTCTTAACAGTGAGGGTGACRGAGCACTGGAACAGGCTGCCCAGAGAGGTGGTGGAGTCTCCTTCTCTGGAGATCTTCMAAACCCRCCTGGACATCACCCTGTGCYACATGCTCTAGGGGACCCTGCGTGTGCAGGGGGGTTGGACTRGATGACCTCTASAGGTCCCTTCCAACCYTARSCAYTCTATGATTCTATCATAATCATGTTTTTCTTTTTTGGTAGGGAAAGTAAAATCCCTTCCTGACTATCCTGTGGTGTGCACATTTCTTATCAGGTCAGCATAATATAGGTCATGATGATATGGGTCAGTATAAGGCCTGTGTGAGAAGCACCTACAGAAGTGAAAAAATTACATATATGCTTTTTAACTAATTCATTTATATTTATAAAGATGCAGTAGTAATCAATATATGAGTCTTTAGAAATAATCTATTTTATATGAAAAAGTTGCCAGRCAGCTGGATAAGCCTAATGATTTTTCCATGATGGCGTGTCACAAGTGGCATATAAAAGCAGGTGTTCATTGCCTCACAAGGATTATGAGAAATGCTACTTTTCTAACAAATTAAACTTTACTCTTTGACTAAGGAGTATATCAAGAATAACTTTCTTATTTATTTATTTTCCCTGGAAGTTTCACGTCATAATGACAGCTAATATTCCAATAGTGGTAGCAATATTAGAAAAGGTAACATCAACCAAGTTCGGATGGCTTCCAGTGCTTGACATATTGCCAATGTGCTGTCTAGATAGGCAGTTCACCGCTTGAAAAATGAGCTCTTTCCTGTCTATAAAGTAACAGAATTGTATATTGTAAGTATGTCCATGTTGTAATGATGAGTCTGGTTATGCCTCACTATGACATTTTCAGTGACGGAATTCAGAGTGTTTTTAGATATTAATTGACCCTGATTAGAAAGCAGTCTTCTATAATRAGGTTTTGCATCTGCCTAAGCCAATCATTACTACTTTAGTACTGTTTCTACCACTGCCAGTACTTGAACTTCACCAAAGTTAGTGATGGTGGGAAAATTCAAAAGCGTGAGAAATCTAGGAATGTTTTTAACTATTTAGTGAGTGCTATCTCCAGAACACAGCTCCCATTTAACCCATTCTTCAAAAGGAGGGAGTCTGGTTTTTGTGACAGAATATGATTTCTAAATTGGTACTTACTGTACTGCCAGAGGTTCCAGTTGCTAAAAGTGTTTTCAAATATGCTCTATAGCGACTTGTGACTCCTTGCTTTACCCARTATTGAGAGGAGTGGCAATTCAGGGATGGTGGAATGGGCTGGGCAGCTTGACCCTATAGCTTGCACCTTACCTTCAGCATGTTGAGCTGCAAAGAGGGAGCACATACTGACACCTGTGTATCGTTTAGGGAGAGCRCACACTGCCCTGAGTCGGATGCACTCAGGTACAGTGAGGTATGGAAATGCTGGGCTATCACTCCGGGAATTACCCATTTTATAATATTCACTGCTTTCCTCCAGGTGCCAATGCCCACAGGAATATTTCCCACGGTTGAGCTGTACGGGGAAGAGAAAGACATTGTGGGAAAATGAGTGTCAAGTTACATACCTAATACTTGGCAAGTCTGAGATAATGCTTACAACTAAGATAACTGCAGCTAGCATAGTGGAAGTAGGTTGGACATGCAAAATATTCAGTATACCCTGAGGTCCTCAAACATTCCTGTGATTAGATATGCCCACTTTCAGATGAAGCAAGGATTAGAAGAAAGGTGAATTTGGCACTTGTTCTAAGAAGAAAAAAAGAAAAGGAGCCTTGAACCTACTGAGTTCACAAGCACAGGGAAATAAAAATAGCCAATTGAAACTCCTCCAAAAAAGACAGGTGTGTGAATGGTTCCTGCCGAAGGGAGGTATAAATCTRTTTGTATTGCTGCTTTTAAGCAAGGCTTTGCTCACCACCTCCCAGAGCATAAATATGGAGATTTTTAATGAAAGCAGCTGCAGGACATCTAAGAACAAGGACGGTATCATTGGATCAGAATATATTGACAGAGGCTATGCTAACCCCATAAGTCAGGCAACAATGAAAAAGTGATCCACTTTGTCTGGCTATATATTTTAAGGCATGTATTACCAAGGCTGAAGCATTATAATCTAGTATGTTCATGTTTAAATCCCTTTCCATTTTAATAGTTTAAGATGGATGCAAATATATAATGACAATGGTAGGTCAAAATGCCAAAAACTGAATAATTTGGTGAAGATTTTTACATCAATTGTATTCAACATACATCCAAAAGGAGCAAATTCAGAGGAAACTTCTGAAGAGAATCATGGCAATATCTGGGTGGTGTAAGCATCAAGCAYGGAGCATTATCCTCTGGAAAAAAATCCTCAGGGAAACTGCCTCTGTGGTGAGAGGTTTTGTGCACTGAGTGCTCCAGGGCTCATCCCTGCTAGCAGTGCCCTTCGAGTTGGGACTGCCCTGGCGTCCTGGTCCCTTGCGGGTGATGGGACAGGTGCTCACAGTGGGTCTTGGCCCTGCCACTGCTTGGAGTCTATGCTGCMACCAGCCTCTTGGCCACAGGGCACTCCTGGCTTAGCAACATTACCCTGCTAAGCAACCATATTACCTTAGCAAACAAAGTATGGTGTTTTAGTGTTTTGAATTCTGAGAGAACTACTAGTAATTCATACTGATTGGGATCCAGATCACTTTCTAAAGGGGCCTTCCTCACAAGACTGCCAGCACCTTTTTGGTCCAGTTAGGTCCTAAATATAATGTAAATATAGTCTGTGTTTGAATTCTGTTTCCTCTCTGGTCGCAATGTCAGTTAAGAAGTCAGCAAGGGTGTGTATGTGTGTGGGCAGATAAATGAACAAGTGAGATTACTTCAGCTATTCCCATAGATTTAGCTACCACCTTTGTGACGATGACTAAAAATCCATTTCTAACCTCTCCCATTTTCATGTATAATACTAGACTTGTCATTGGTGTCTTCCTCAATCAAATGTTCTCTGTCTCTCTTCCTCCTTCACTCCACCTGGGCTTCTTCCAGGTCACATAGCTTCATAATGAAATCCATTCCCACAGCCACCAACATGATTCATCCTATGACTGTTTTTTTATGCTGGCTATTGCGAGTTCTCTCTTTCTGTGTATGACCAGATACATTTGCAAAGTCCTTAAAGTCTGCACTTGCACAAGTAGTCCTATTAGTGATGGGTACTAGCAACATCCCTTCCTTTCATTGACAAATGAGAAGGGAATGCTGAGTAATGAAGTTGCCAAGTTACTCATTTTTGGAAATCTAGTCTTTTGTATTGACTTGCCATTTAAAGGGTCTTGCAGTGTAAAGGATCTTGCAGTTTAAAGAGCATGAAGAAGCCAAGATGTCTGTGTGGCTCCATGTAACTCTCTGAGTGATAGATGATAGAAGACAGGATTCCAGGGTGCTATTTTTGCTATTATATTTTCTTTTATTCCTACTTTCTAATAAGTCTCCTTTCTCCTCACTGGCCCCTTGGAAAAGAAAATCAAATATCATATATACCCACATTTTCCTAATTAATGTGATATATTCTCCTATCTGCTAGATGATCTTGTGGCTATTTCTGTCAATTTCTCTAGGTGGGATTTGGGTAAAGCAATCACAAGAATTACTACTTATTACACAGTAGTTCTTCAAGACCTTATTTTGTTCAGTTTCTCTGTAAACAAGTTTACTGTCTGAATCGCCAAAAACAGAAACACAAAGAGCTGACTGAAGAGCACTGCCAAGACAGACAAAGCACCTGGCCATTATTATTGGACAGCTGACCTAGTTTATAAATCCCTAAAAAAACCAAAACAACAACAAAAAAAAACCCACACAGGGGAAGGGGATAGAAAAAAAAAGGGATTAAGAACAAGACCATAGCAGTTTTCCTGTTCATCCTCCTAAATGTTCTGCGACACTTGCAGAGTTAAAAGACAAGTAGTAGTACTTAATAAGAGATAAATCCTAGTATTTAGATTCAGCTGAGCATTTCGGATAAAGACGGGGAAAGGCTTTGGATGCCCTKTGAAGCATCTTCTGTTTTTCCACCTACCTCAGCTGGAGCATGGCAGCTGTGAATAGATTCATTTTTCCTTTTGCCTCTGCTCTGCAGCAGAGTGCAGGCTGTAGCATACAGGACTCTGTGCAGGGATGTGGGATTTCCAAGTTAAACTGCTCCCCTTTTTTCTGTTTTTTTTTTTTCTCTAAGCATGTCATTGCTTGGAGAGAGTCATGGCCAGGAATCAAGCACATAAAGAACTTGTGGCCTTGTGGACATGGAGAAACTTTGTCACGTAACAAAATCTAGCAGTGCCACAAGAAACTTATCCTGTGAATAACCAGAGCCTCCCCATCTTTTCCTATGAATGGATATGTAATTTGTCAATATCCGAATGTGAGAAAAGAATGCTTTATCAAAGCAATGGTTACTTTTTTAGGTTGGATTTTTTAAGACTTCCTGAATTCTTAGTGCGACCMGTCATCACAGCATAGTGAGAAGAGTCATTTATTCTCACGCATAGAGTCAAGTGATAAATTTACTGTTTTCTTATTGCATTGTTTGCTTCCTTAGGCAGACACTCCCCTCAATGAGTGAGATGAGAAGCAATCCTGTAGCATCATAATTTGAAAGGACAAGATACAAATACCTTGCTGTTTGTATCACCTTTCTTACCCCTCTAAAGTGACTGTTAACATCTGGATGGCATTTTTTTCCTGTCTACTTATTAGACAGGTTCTGCAGAGGAGACTGATGCTGCAATCATATTGACCTGGAAAAATCTGCAGAGCTTTTATAACAAATTCTAAAACCTTCTTACAAGTACTARTGAGAATCATTTCACAACCTTCTCGTCAGACAGGTAAGTATTATTATCATCTTTTGATGTCTGAAAGAACTGGAACAGAGATTATCTGAGTTGCTCAAAGTCAGGTGACAGAACTGTACAGCATCCACCTTCCTGTGCCACAAATATATAAAATGTGGCGGTTTCCCAATCCACTTAATTTTACTCACAAAGCAGATTAGTGTAATGATGAGGAACATAAATATCAGTTTAATCTGTAGTGACACAGATTACTTCTTTTTCGGTAGGAACTTTATGAAAAGGTTTCAGAGAAGTAGCAACACATAAAATGGATGATGTGTCTGTTGTGAGTAGAGGAACTGAGACACTGGGGTCATGTTGCTGCATCCTGAATGTATCTTCTGGCAAAAGCTGATGTGTATATGTAGGAGTGCACATTTCTACCTATTGCTTGATCCTCACAATTTTTGGAAAGGTATCAAAAAAGTGTGTGTACCCCGAATCTGCTTCCAGGTAAAATTCAACTTTAAAATCCAGTTAGGTTTATTTGTAAGGACCCAAAGCAGTGCTTTTAAGGAGAAAAAAATATATAATAGCRTTTTGTGTTCCCTCCCACCTTCTCGGTTGTTTCATTTGATACATCCTGACATTGTCATAYGACTTTGAGGCAACTATATTTCAATTGTTTTTTGTTTGTTTTGGAATATTTTGAGGATGAAAGATATATTGCTCTTAAGTGGTATYATTTTCTATTGTATTCCAAAGCACAATAAGCATCTGTCTAAATATTGCATCTACATCACCTGTATTTTATTGATGCTTGGTACTTGTGTTTCAAGAAACCTAATATTTTAACAAATCACTCTACATTCAGGAGAGAAGGAACATTCAAATATAATTTGGAAAATGTGGATGTGCTTAGACTGTCAGGGTGTCCATAGCAGAGGTCCTCCTGTGCCAGTGATACATGATTTGAGATTTGAAGGCTGCTGCCCCTTCTAGTAGTGTACCACATATCCATRGAGTTTCATTCAGGAGCTTGCCCCACAAAGAAATCTGCCACAGTCRGGAGAGACTGAGCTGAAACATCTCAAGCTGTTGATCTTCCAGACAAATGTGTTGCACACTCWGTCTTTATCTAAGTTCTCACAGTTTTAATATGACTCCACAGCCTTTTCTGAGGTAAAATCCTTGACAACAYGACCTTAAAGAATAGGATTGTATCTTTTGTCTGTATGTCCTTTTCTGGCTGCAAGAGCATCAGTAAAACGTGGAATCAGATACTCTTGCTCTTAGAACTTAGAACTTGAGATATTAACAATGTTGATGAATATTTAGGAAAACTGCATGGATCCCACAACATGTATCATTACCCTTCTGAGGTTTTCACAGTTCTCCAGCTGATTATTGCTACAGACACAGCTCTGTTGTCATGTATGGCATAATGGGCAAATTCTTATACTGTTTTCMATCCGCACAGTCAAAAATTTCCGTATCAGTTGGCCCCTTAGGAGTACAGTCCCTCCTCGGACTTCTTGYGCTTTGGTGCAGGTCTTGTCACTCCTATTGCAAACAGATTAATGAGTCCTACTTGTGGAAATAATATTGCACCATCAAATACTTTTTGCTAAATGATCTATATTTTAACATTCACTATGGAGAGTATTGAAAATCTCCAGGAACATATAAAGATACATAAATAAGAATGAAGGCAGTATAATACTGTAACTATAACTCAAACTGATTCTATCATGGAAAATACTATATAAACATATAAAATTCGGTGAAAAAAATTAATCTTTTCTGTCTCTAGCTTATTTATTTAGCATGTAGGTCCACTTGAGAAAATTTTCTGTGTATGGCTGTAAGGAATCTAACAGAAGAGAAAGATTTTGTTGGCTCTTCTTGATGCTACCTTAACATACATAAAAATATATATATTTTAAGATAAAGACTTTATTCTTATATTTTGCATGGCTGTTCTACAGTGACTTATTCCAAAGGAGGGTATCATTCCTGCAATCCTATTATACACATGCATTCCACTGGTCAGGTTGGAGRAAAAGCTGCAAAGAGTTGTATGCCCTGGGCTCCCACCCACTCCAAAGGGAACTTGAGCATTGAAAATAAATGCTACTTTTAGAACAGAACTCTGCTGCCATTAGTGGCATTGTGGGCAGGTGTTTTTGAGGCAAGTGCCACACACACAGAGTGTGCAGTTAAAAAAGGATGACCCTGCTGCTTGTTTGTCTAATTTCAATGTCTGACTATGGATCATAACTGCAGTTGAACTTTTTCTCTGCTCTGTGTGTCAGGGTTTGAATGAAAAGAATTCCTCTTCTATTCGATTTATWGAGTTTAGTGTCCATGTATCTAAAGCCAAAGGAACTGATGTCCCTCTGCCATTTTCAGTTTGTGTCAAAATCTGACACATCTAAGTGCTCTTTCCTACCTTTTTGGGAAATCAGAAGTTTAACCACATAATGCARCCAAAACACTGATCTAGAAGTGAACTTCCACTGACTGAGATTGACAAAGAATGTGTAAATGCTGTATAACTGATGCAAAAAAAAAAAAGAGTTGGACTATATGACTACTATTCTTTCTATGTCTTTTCTGGGTCAAAAAAATACTTACATCAGCAAAAACACATCTCACTGCAAGTCATTTACCTTTATTTTTAATAAAGTTTATTATTTGCTATATTTTCTCTCTAAAAGAGAGATGGAAGCTCTCTGTGGCAAAGGATTTTGAGCTGCTTTCTGGCCTTCGTACATTGCTTAGCAATTACAGGACTGAATGTTCCTCTTTGTTTCCCTGTACATCAGCACGTTGACATTTTATCAGTGACACAAATTTTCCGTATGACTGTATTTAGTTACTAAAATCTGCCTGCGTATAACTGTTTCAAAGTAATCTGCTCTCAGAATCACTATTATCCTTTAAAATGCTTGCGACTGTGAAAACCCATGGACAGATGTTTCCTAATGAACAATGTGTGCCATTACCAGTTACATGTGAACAGCATAAATATGAACTTTTCAAAACAATGCACATTTTGTGGACAGGTTCCTCTAAACTAGCGAGTGTCCTCAGCAAAAGCAATTTCCTGGCAAAATGTAAGGGTACAGCAGCTGTTTGAGCAAATGTACCTGCTGCTGGAGTGTTTTTATATACGCTCAATAGTTGTGTGTGTGTGTGAAGACCACCCAAATGCACTGGGAACTCACAAAATAATGTACAGGGAAAGTCACGTGTGGAAAAGGATCCTTCACAAGGTATGGGAGGTCACTGCAATCGTGGKCTCACCCCATAGCAGAGTAAGGACGATTCTTGGAGGGACTGCAAAGTCCCACTGAATCAGCTAGAGATATTCTTACGCCGCAATGTGAAAAATCAAACCAAGCAAGAACACCTTTAGAGCAATAGTTTGTCAACAAGCGCTTTGCATTTAGGTGCTTTTAGATACATAGACATATTATTACCGGAAAAAAATCCATTTCATACATCATTAATTATAGCCTTTGCTCATTTGTTCAACTTAGCTTTTTTATCTATCAACAGAGGATTAAAAAGTCAGTGTACTAGATGTGATGCTTCACTGACCATCAGTATTTTTCTGTTATTCATTATTTTTCTTATAGGAAAAAAGTGCCAGCATGTTCTATAACTGTTTAAAAGGAGATTGGAGTGAGATGTGGTGTGGATTRATATCTTCTCCAAAATAACTACTGATAGGACAAGAGGAAATGGTCTCAAGTTATGCCAGGTTCACGTTAGACATTAGGAAAAAATTCTGCACAGGAAGAGTGGTAGAGCGCTGGAACAGGCTGCCCAGGAAGCAGTGGAGTCACCATCCCTGGCAGTGCTCAAGAAACGTGTACATAGGCACTTAGGGACATGGTTTAGCAGGCAGGGTGGTGTTGGGTTGGGCTCAGTCATCTCGAAGGTCTTTTCCAACCATAATCATTCTATGTTGATACAATGATGCTCTAAAAGGCTATAAAAAGCTGTCTCAGGCCATTCTTTATGTATTCCAGAATGTGATATATTTCTTTGGCTTAAAAACTCTCTCTAAAACAGAGAGGTTTTTGGAATTTCTTTTTAGTAGAAGAGAAAGAGATTTCTTTATTTCTTTATTTCTTTATTTCTTTTTATTGCTAGACAGCAAATAATATGGAACACAGATTGAAAAAAAAAGTGTAATTATTGTTGCAAACATATTTTTAGGTACGTATTTGTATGTATTTGTGTTTTATTTTATTACTTGTTTTCCAGAGCAAAGAAGGCAAAGAAACTAATGAAAACACAGGCCAAAGAAATAGTGTGTGAAAGCATGTGTGTCTGCATGCAATAATTTATATACTAACTTCATTACACAATAATATGAACCATSTAACCAGCAACGTTTCCATTACACTGTACATAGAAAAAAACCCCCCTTCATATTAGACGTCTTGTTATACTCTTTGCCATCTGAATCTTTTGCCTCTTTCATTGTTCTGCTCATCTCAATCTAAAACATGGTTCCGATTTTGATCTCAGACTACTATGAATCCAAAATATATCTGACAACTTCAAAGCAGTTTATTTCTACTTTACATGGTTATAACTAAGATAAAAATCTGGCCCATAGGCACATTCATTTTATAGCGAGTTAAAACATGTACACTTACTACTCTCAAATCCTTAAGGCTAACACACACACATGTGTTGTTGGAACAGCAGCTAGGGTACTTTTTTTTCTTGCATCAGAGCTATTTTTGGTCCTTTCCCCTTTGACACACATTCCTGGTAACAATTAAAAGTGGCTCCTCTTAGCATAAAATCAAAGGTGATAGATGAGGATTTTATGTAGGGGATGCTTTTTTTATTGAGATGCTAATTTTTGTACAAAGAACAGAAATGKAAGCTCAGATTCTCCCAGTGCTTGCAGTGGTGTAAATCTGCAGAGGCGACGTGAACGTGTGAAACAGGAAAATGACTCTCTGGATCTATTCATATCGGATGTTTGGCCATCGGGGGAGTATGAGGCAGAAACAAGGACTGCCTTTGCCTCTGTGGGTCCTGACTGATCCCATCCCTGTTTGTGGAAAGTCTCCTTGGAGGTAAAAGCAATGCATGGTGCCCTGCCGAGCTTCCCTCCCATGGAGGGTCTGGAGGTGATGCTGCAGTAGCACACCGGTGTCATTGGGGCAATTGCAGCAGAAAGTGTTAGCAGAGCCAGCCAGCCCTGACCAAGGGCAGAAGGTGAGACCTGCTGAGAAGGGATTGCTGATGTTGTCCCAGATCCTCACGCTGGATTTATAGCTCCAGCCCTCTGACACCGCTGTTGCCCCTGCAGGTTCACATGGACTTGGTATTTTTGTCTTGTCTGTGCATGGAAGCTACCCCAACAGAGGAAGGAGAACTGGGTGACCTTGTCCAAAACAAATCCCAGTGGCTGGCCTTTAATCTGYCTTAATATCCAGATGTTCTGATTTATGTAAGCTACTGTCTAATCAATTTCTTCTAGGAATTCATCAGAAGTGTTCCAACCTTTCAAGGGGTCAATTTCAGGGATTCCGAGCTCTTCTTTTGAAAGAGCTACCCCCATATGACCCTGGGGTAGGCAGTAACGTTGCCTGGAATGGTTTTCGCTAGAGTTGAATTTCTAGGTACAAGTAAGAGATGTTCCTAATGGAAAGTCTGTGGGTCATTGGCCTCTCCTCTCCTCTCCTCTCCTCTCCTCTCCTCTCCTCTCCTCTCCTCTCCTCTCCTCTCCTTCTTTTTTCTTTTTTCTTTCTTCTTTCTTCTTTCTTCTTTCTTCTTTCTTCTTTCTTCTTTCTTCTTTCCATTAGGTTCCAGATTTTCTGACTTTCAGTGAATACAACAGGAATATTTAGTTATTTAACATTCCTGAGTCCAGGCAAGAAGCCAGGCAGGAGGAAAAGAATTTATTTTATCAGTGGGTGGGGTTGGCAGATGGTGGCACTGCTTTGGGCACTTGCCAGTGGTTGGCTATTTCTGTGTTTATTTTGCTTTAACTGTGCACTCTGCCTACACATGACATTATGATAATAGGGACAAATACCGATGAATAGTGATGGAGGAGATCAGCTTCTAAGAAGATCTCCATTATGATGGAAGGGTGTTAAACCCACAGCCTATAGTCAACTGCATTAACTCCAAGCAGCCTATTAACACTGTTCAGAATTGTAAATGAGTTAAAGAATCAAACGTCTGCTCAGTAAAAGTTTCCCTTCAAGGGCAGTAAGAAGGATTTCAATTTAAGTCACTGGGGTTAAGCACATACTTTACTTGTTTCCTGAAGCAAGCAGGACTTTGCTAAGTTTCATTCTCTCCAGCTAAGCCTTAGTATTGCCAGTTACTTTTCTGAAAGAAAAAAAAAAAGAAAAAATGCAGCCAGAAAGAAAGCACCTTCTCTATAAGCTTTTCTCTTGCATCCAGAGTCACTGGGCTCCAGCTGCAGCTGCATTTGGAAATGGCCAAAATTAGGGGGGGAAATAATGTCCTGTTTACACGATGTTTTGTGGATTAAATGCCAACAGAGAGGTCACCAAAGACTGAAAAAGACTTGCTGTTCTCCCGAGTTGTGTTTTGCCAATCGCATGCTTCAGTTTAAGAGCAAAGGCGCTGTATAGCAAAGAATGTAGGAATAAAGAAGACACTATTCTGTGTTATACGAACACAGACCATGTTCATTCCCTTGTATGAATAGACCGGCAATATATGTGGAAGAGCGCACAAAGGGAAGTCTCAGTGTGAGTAAAGATCGTAGAATCAGGCACTAAAGTCAGTGACTGTAAAACAGGCAATGATATCTATATTACACACTTCATGTGAAAGAAGACTAGTTATTTTTCCTTTTTTTTTCCCTTTTTTCCCACAGCATGAAAGTTTACGACACTCCACAGCACCAGGGTACAAACAAGAACATCAGAGAGGCAGCACCGCCCAGATTGTGGTGTGAAGTGTTCTGGGAGGTAGAAGACTGCAACTAATGTTAATGAAAAAGCCATCAATGCTTTTATCATGGCATTATGCCCACGARTAAGTAGTTAACACTTGAACGTACCTTCTTGGGATAATAGTTTCTTATGTAAAGTTAATTACTAGAAAACTTGAAAGTGCTAAACCTCATCCTAGCCCTGAAAGCAGAGAGACTGCTCTGTGAGCATTATTTTAATATCTCACAGACTGCATTTGAATGTTAAAAATCTGGGCAGCGTTTTCTATCTGTTGAAGGTGCTCTGATCATACAACACCATCTTCAACACCACCTTGTGCAGCTGAACCTTGTGTTTGCCTTGTGGTAGTCAACTTTCACCCTGCCTTAGTTCCTCTTGTCTCCTTACAAACTTTGTTCAGGTTAATCCTATGATACTCAATGCCATCCAGTTAGGTGAGGGCTGCTTTGCTTCACTGTACATGTCGTATAACCACAGCTCAGCCCAGCCCTAAGAGAACAGGTGCTTGGCCTAGAGCTCCCATGAGGCAACTGGCCATAGAAAGGAAAAGCAATTTAGACTTAAGAAGAAACATCTTGYGTCAATTCAACCACTCAAAATAGTATAGGGGTTTTTTTCAGAGAAAAAAAAAAGGGGAAAAAAAAAGATGTTTAAATTTGATTTTCCTGTTGAAACATTGGTTTTATCGGATCTGCATTTTCTGTAGGAAAGGCATTATGATGAGRACTCCATCAGGTCTAATCATGTAATCACTGTAGCTTTATGTGCTATTAATCCTGAAAAATCAACAATATGCTACTTTGTCCTTAGCAGATTTTTTTTTTCCCTGTCGTGTCCTCTCTTCCCTCCTTTCTCTGCTTCTACTAGTTTGCATTGGCCCTAAGATGCCGAATACACAAACAACTCATCTAACCTCACCCATCTAGCCRGGTTTTTTTTAGATAATTACTTAGTGCTCCCAACCCCCAAGCAATTTTYATGTAAACATGTTTCAGGAAATATGTTTCATTGCAGATAATTTCTGTGCCACTCTCAAGTTCAGGCAGGTGTTTTGTTTGTTTTTCCATGTGTTCTTATTCTCTATGATTACTCTTTGTAAGTCATTACTTTTAACTGCTTTGATCTATTCACTGACTTCAAACCAGTCTTTCTAAGTAAAAGTTGACTCCTGTATGTTTTTATGGATTGATTTTCATGTTATATTAAATGCTCATAAACACAGTTTTGCTCAATTCAACTCTCAAATAAGTKAGATTTTTGCCACCAATAAGACTTTTATTTTCCTACCAAAAGAAATACAGATCATCRTGGCAGCAGCAGTCAGGTAGAACTAAATTCCAGTGGGGCTGTGGCTACTCCAGGGTGACCTGCAGGAGAATTCCTGCAGAAAAGCACAAGGACTGAGCTAAGGGAGATACAGATGATTCAGAAAAATACTAAAGATGTCCAGCACAGACAGCCCACTCCAGATGCCAAACATAAGCTTGCACAAGGGGGAGAAATGAGCTCAGATAAAGCAAACTGATGTCGTTATGCCTTCCTTCTTACCTTTCCCTTTCCCTTCTGAGATCTCCAGCTGTGACTAAGGTTTGTCTTTAAAATGGGTTTTGTGGCTTGATGATTATATGGATGGATAATAATTATTATTCAGTATCCTCCAGCAGATGCAGTAGGTCACGCTCCTGGTAAGTGGTTCAAAGAAGTGCACAGGTAAAGAGGAAAGACAAGACCTYTTGCTATAAAACATATTTTTAATGAGGAAGAGCAGGTAAAAAAAATCCTAAAAATAATGAGTTTTTAGAGATAGATCACAACTAATTAGAATACAGGGCTGTAGTTGGTTATGGTTGACAGTCAACACCTCTTCTGTCTCAACAGGTTGAAAACTGAGATGATGCAAGTCTGTCTGCTTTCATATTAATTGGAAGTTTGTGTTTGCTGTTTGCTTTATCCAAAATCCCTTAAAAAAGGRCAAAAAGTCTTTGTTTCCCTAAAACCATCCAAGGGAAAGTCACGCTAAAATATTGTTTTATTGTTCAGTTTTATTTTATTGGTAAAAAGCATAAAGAAAGAAAGAAAGGACATAAAATCACTGAGGGAAATAACAGTGGTATCTGTCTAAAGACTTTCAGCTCCTCACCTGGTCTAAACAGAAATATACCAAGGCATCAGTGTTATTTTGCTCTTTGTAATTCCCAGTGGGAATTCCATTAATTCCTTTACAGAAGTTCTGTTGGTTTCAGCTGAGATAGCAACAGAGGAACTGCAAGTTACCGGTTGTCAAATAAAGTGTTTAGCAAGCCATGATTTAGAGTTTCCTCTCCAGGGTTTTCCAGTGAAGAATCTAAATGCAGAGTGTTGGTTAGGGAACCCACAGTCTCCCCGGGGAGGTAAAACAAACACTCCCAATAGTCAGAAGAGACTCTGTTCTCATGCTATTTCCAGGCTTCTTTCAAGCTGTGTGAAATTTGGATCCRTATGAGAAGGACTGCGTACTACTCTCACCTAATGTTGCTTCTGAGCTTTAAAGTTGTCCACCTCAGGGAATAATGCAGATTGGAAGCAGAATGGACCTGKAGGAATAAATGTATTTGAGCAATGTAATTGGCTTCATGGCCCAGTATTCTTGCTGCTAAATTCAGTCTGCAAGTCATTCATGGCTTTCATTGGTATTTTTTGCCTCTTAGAGCAAAAATAAATAAATGCAAATATTCCTTCCTTCCCAGAAGCATAAGTTATGTGAACATGATTTGACTTGACAGTAAAAGAGTGCTGACCTGACCTATGCCATCAAGGTCTAATGAACTAAGTCTTTAATTCACTAAGTCATCATGCCAGCTTGGTTTTCCCTTTGCAGCTGTTGTGAAAGGAATAAACTCCTAAATCTTCTTATTTTTTTCTTAATTCTTTATTTGTACATCCTTTGTACAAATACAGATCTCAAAGCAGGTATGAACATTTTGTTCTCATTGTCTTCAGATGAGCTTATATATGGATGTGTTTGCCATATCTTCTATTCCTATATCCTGATGCTTTAAGCAGTATATTGGAATGTCCTCACATTCTTACTCTAGGATGAGCCGAGGCCTTTTTCAGGCAAGCATCCTCACTTCTTTTTAGAGGCAATAATACAAGGTATTACCAATACASCTAGTATGGCAACAGTAGTAAGAACAGTAGAAGTGATGATGACAGACAGATAAGAGAGAATGCTTTCCTGAGCGCTTGGGGGCTTTTCTGGGTCTTCTAGCACTATCAGTCAAATAAAAGACACCACCTTTTCCTGCAATGCTTACTTTTGTTTGTTAGCAATTTTAGAGAAGATGTCCAGTCAAATTMATCTACAGCTAGAACTTTAATTTATTCCCTTCTTTGCCTTCTGAAACTAATTAGCAATTGACTAATTGTTGAATAAAAGATTTCTTTACTTCACCCCCAGTTTACAGATCTGAAAGCAAGCTTGACKAAGCTCTGCCTTTATTACCTAAACTTGAAATCTTTATTTTTCCCTTGAAATATTGCTCCCTAAGGTTTACAAATCTAGGACAAATTGACTGACAATATTTTTCAATTATTTGTTGATGAAGAGGGTGCAAAATGATCCATTTAGTGAATAAGTTTTAAAACAAGTTTCCTATGACATGCAAGTCCAATTTTTCTTCACAAACGTTATTCTCATAAATAGGCAGTGCGTCACAAAACATAGAGGTTTTTTTTAATGGGTTCTTTATTACTATTATAGTGTATGGCCACAGTGGCACAGAGTTGCTTGAATTCAGTCCAGATGTTGCTAAAAAAAAAAAAGTTGGCAGATGTTTGAAATTATAATAGTGACCAAGTCAAGCAAGAACTTTTATAAATGTAGCTCCATCATATAAACTTCTAAAAGTAAAAAGACTCAGTGAAATTGCTTGCTGCCAAAGCCTGTGGCCTTACTGAGGGACATTTTTAAAAGCAAGCTCAACGAGTCACTAGAAAATGCCACRTGGGAAAGAGGAGCCAGCCAGACGGAAACACTCGGATTAGATACTGCACTTCATTAAGAAGGGAATAAATCACATGTCAGACAGAACCCTAAGACACTGCTCTCCGTGGCTTCCAGCTGATCTCTGTGACTTGCATACAAACTGTGTTGCGTACACTGTTGTTGAAATATTATTTTGATAAAAGCAGGGCAGTAGCAGGAAATGTATTAGGTTTGCATTAGAAACAAGGAATTTATATAGGCTGTTAGAAAATTAGCATTCTACTTAACTCCATTCTCC
>PTEX01000046.1:3103014-3119182 GCA_003342815.1 Eudromia elegans | reverse complement strand
TTTTATTTTATTTTATTTTATTTTATTTTATTTTATTTTATTTTATTTTATTTTATTTTATTTTATTTTATTTTATTTTATTTTATTTTATTTTAATTTTATTTTTTAATCCCAGGTGTCCATTGCATCTTTCAGCTGGAGATTATCTTCTCCCTTGTAGATTCAACAGGTAGCCCATGTGCCTAGTCCTAAGATGATCCAGAAAACAATAAATAAGTATGGTTTGAGCTACATCACATACTGACTTTGAGAAACGGAGATGCACTTCGGTGTCTCACTTTCAAGCATGTTAGCTCTATCCATTAGTGGAYGGCAGCTACTCTTTTGAAATAAACCTTTTCTTCATTTTTCTTGCAGTGGTGGCTGTGTTCATATCAGTCAAGCCAAAGCCCAAAGCAATTTGTTTGCCCCCTGAATGAGTAGAGAAATCCCACGGGGTACAAGCTTCACCTCATTCCCTGGCAAAAGAAGTTAARTGTTAATTCAGAAATGCAGCTCGGTCTGTTCTAGGCTTTGAGCCTAGACGTGGTTCCAGTTTGATTCATAGCTGGTTAGCTTAAAGCCAGATATGTTCTTAAGTGTCCTGCTGACTGGGGGGCATGGCTGGTGCTGGAGCCGGCGGACTCGAGCACGGGGTCTTTCTCTGCTCCTGATCTTTGCACGTCTCTGCTCCTGACTTTTGTGTGCAATCAGTCAGTGTTTACGGCTTTCTCCTTCTCCTAAGATTCTTGTAGTTATTTGTGAAATTCTTCAAGCCTTTCGAATGAAATTCTGTGCAGGAGCACATCAAATATTGCATCATGTTTTAATTCTGAGAAAGGAAAATATTTCTTCTGGTGTGCTTTGCCTAGTAAGTTCATTATTATATTTTTCATTTTCCTGACTTTCATTAATGCCAGAGAGACCTGAAAGTGACTTTCATGATGCAGCTCTTGAAATTTCATTTAGTAACAAGGATAGTTTTGTTGTTCTGTGAAAAGCACTTGTTTCAGCAAATGCTCCTTGTATTTGTAACATTATGCCTTTTCTCCTCTGTTTATACACACGTGACAGTCTGTGTGATACACAGAGATATCTCAACTTTTTGCATGAGGGTTTGTTTGCTCAGTTTCCACTAGTATGAGAAATTCCAAGTATTTATTTAACAACACAGATTTTGATCTATGTCTGCACTGCTTCTGAAGCATTTGGGGAGAAAATTTTGGATGAAAAAGGTTATCTTTCTTTTTAAACTTGAACTGCATTCTGTCTTAAATGAAATAACAGAGCTAAATGTGCATCACAGGATCGCTGAGCCCAGAATGAAAAAATGACCTACAAGCTAGAACTGAATAAAGATAATTGGCCAAAAATCATGACAAAAATCCAATATGTTTTATCTGTTTTACAAAAGAGCAGCTTCTCCTTTTCGTTCCTCTCCTTTCCTTCTCCGTGGAACTATTTTTTTCCACAAATTTCCAAAGACATAGGATGTAATACAAAGGTCTCTCTTGCTCACCCCTTATACTCATGAATCCCCAGTGGATTCCCTGAGGAMTAACTCTTACATAATCTCATTTCTTTGGATTTGAGGAAAGCAGAGCGGCTGCTGGGAGACACAGGAGTTCACCAAACAACGTGCCACGCAGGCTGACTGCCCCAGGAGCCTGTCACAAACCATAGCCTACCTCTTAAGTCCTTGTGTTTTTATTTATACTCTACCTTTCTCCTCTTTGACATGCTGGGGGCTGCCAGTCCCTTTCCCTAAAGCCTCTCCATTCCTTTCCATGCAACCAGCCCTGGTGTTTGGGACATGTAACTACAGCGAGGTCCATCCTCCTTCGCCTTCAGTCCTTTCTTTAAAGCACAGGAACGTTGCAAGGCCCTTACCAGCCCCAGTCTGCTGCTGGGGAAACCTAAACAATCCTTCCTTCTTGTTTGGCCACCTACACCCTGGGGAAAGCAGGATTCCTGCACCGCAACGCCAGGCAGGTGCTTGCTATGCTTAATGGTTATCTCCGATGGGTTTAGACTGCGGGCACCTTGGGGCACAGGTTAACCTTAGGCTATTGTCTCTATCAGGCCAAGAATACCTTTGGCACACAGCTCGTAGTAATGAACATAATAGCAGCCCACAAAAATCAATTATTGTTATGCTGCTAAACACTTCCCAAGGTGCAAGTTTTAAAAGTAACGTGCTTAAGGAATTGTGAGTCACACTAGAGCAACAGAAGGTCAAGGGGTTACTAATGTTCACAGAGAAAATAAAAGTTAAAGTAGCTTTATGCAGCTCCTCACGGCTGAATACGTGTTGAATGTATATTGCCTGTCTTGATTGAATCATTGGCACATTTTGGATGAAGTACTTCCGTTTGTCACAGGTGTGCAAATAATCAGATATTTCAACAAATACAAAATAAATCAATGCTTTTGCAGATCTCTGAATATAGTGCTGAAAAATCTCAGAACTGCACAAAGAATTGTCTGGTTAAAGACGGTGTCACTTGTATGAACCAAAAACATGAAACAAAATGTATGTAACATTTTGTATGAAACAAAARTGTTGAATATATTTGGAAGCTTTTCTTATCAGCCATAATTCAGATATCAGAAAACTAAATAGTTAAAGAGGAAACTTGAATAGATGGGCAATACATATGCATAATTAACTAATGATAGCTAAAGATGGAGGTTTTCCAAAACATCCAGAGTTTTCATTTAGTTCAGATAATAAACTCTCAAAAACTTGGTTATTTATATATAACTATAATTGTCTTTTGAAGTGCAGAATGCAGAATCTAATTACGGTTGTACCGAAGTCAGTGAGAAAACATTCACTGGTTTTCTGTAGAAAACATTTTCTGTGTCAACAAAGAATGCTATCAAATATCCTTACTTCAGCGCTTGGAAAATAAAGATGTACACAGTGAATGTCACAGTCAGTACGTGCAACTTTGATTAAGTTTCAACAAACTTTGACAAAGAACAAATCCAACCCAGAATATCTGAGATTAGCACCAAAAGTAGCCAGTGTCATTAAACAAGGTCAAACTAAGATCACTGGTCTTACAGTAGTCGCTTAGTAATTTGACAGGAGTATATATATACCTAGAAGTCTACATAACACGGTATGGTTTAGAGTCTATGAGAAAAATAAAAAGGAWAGAATTAGTAACTACTTTCTGTGCTTACTGTAGCACTCATGTGAGGCCTGATTTTATTTCTACTGGACTCTGCAATTTAGTATTTCAACAAGATGTCTTTCAAAGGTTCRAAATACTCTAAAGGCCTCATTCCTTAGATTAGAAGCAAATAATCTGAAATATATGATTTTAAAAGATAAAAGAACAAATTCCAAGACGATAAAAAAAAGCAATAAAACCTCATCATTCTCCCATCATTAAAAATGGATAAATGGAATGTAGAATCACAATAACTTCATGATTTTCCCATTCATTTCCTATTTTTGATTGTCTTTTTGAGCTTTTGCTGTTGTTGTTTATTTTGTTCATCTGCCCTATTTAGTGCTGCAGCTACAATGTTTGGAAGAGCTAGCTATTGTAAATGGCATTCATGAAAAATATATGGAATCCAGGAAACTGAGAATTTAGTCTTCTACCTGGTTTTATTTCTGAGCTTTTTAATGGAAAAAGAAAAAGCAAGTATTATAAGCAAAATGCCCTATGAGCTGTACTGATTTTGTAAACACTCTTAAGTGCAGTGCTAAGAATTGCTTGCACAAGCGGTGCCTGCTGCCTCATGGTTGAAAACTACCTTTCTTCACACTGAAGTAGCAGGGAAGTAGACCCATAGGGAGGGACCTGCAATTAAGAAGAGAATAACTGATATAACCGATCATCTAAAGAGCATCTGCAAAATTTGCCTGCCAATAGACAACCTGCTRATGAAGGTCTCATGATATTTAACACCACACCCAACACTGCACCATTTTCACACAATTCACAGGCTTATGGGCACACTACTTGGTCCTGCTAGGCCTTCCTTATGACTTAAAACCATGAACTTGTATTTCAGAATCGCTTCCTCACTTTGAGCTGACAAAATGCATTGATTTGCTATATTTTGCATTARAGTTATTTTCTTTTAAGAAGCTAACGAAGTGTCTCCTATTTACTTTGCTTATGTTTAATTGCTGCTTATGAGGTTGAATTCTTTCAGATCATAATATCATAATATCATAATATTACTGATATTTTGTACTTCTTGACTTGAAACAGTAATGTCTACAAAGAGAAGCTCATMTTTGGCTTTTTAATGAAAGCAGCTATTCAGCTAATCAGGGAGTGGAAATATTTGTTCAGATACACATTTTTTTTCCCCTTAAATGAGTCATCCCAGCTTAGCTCTCAGCATTAAAGTTTGAATCCACGAAGCATTTAAACACAAGTGTAACTTTAAACATATGACTAGTGGTACTATTTCAAAGCATGGCTTCTGCCCTAAATTTACAAGTGTTGAAAGACCTTGTTGAATCAGCAGCTTYAGCAAAATTGGCAAGCCTATACTGCTGTGGAATGCATTTGGTTGCTTTACTTTTCTTTAATGCCTGAGTCTTCAAAATAAGAAAACGAGTGCAAAAAATCCGTAATTCAACTGATATYTAACAGGGTACCTAGTGATAATAGTCTAACATAGGGAACTGTGAAACCATGCCTGTTAGTAGATAATTATTTTCAAGGACAGAAAAAGACTCATGCCTCACCGGGCAGCTAGTCCATTTCTAAACCTATTTTGTTCAAATACTGTACTAGCTGCCTTAGCTACAGATGGCACTACCAAACATGTACTAGTGCAGCAGAAACCCAACAACCTCCATTGACCACAATAAAGCTTGAATTTTATCAAAAGATAGTAAAACATTGCTGTACAAAAGAATTTTCCAGTGTGATAGCTCTGAAAGAATAGGAATCGTGATGCCTTTGAGATATRTATTTTATTTTTCCACTGACTTTTGTTCCTTTCATAAAATAAACAAAGGACTCGGAACCGTCTGGCTCTCCCCCACTTCTTCAGGCAAAAAGACTTCTCACGATCACTTTAGTGCAAAGTGCACGGGTTCAATTTTTTCATTAAAAGAGATTTGTTTTGACACAAACACTGCAGAAGAAGCTGACAGGGATCAAAAGGGCATCAGCTTCATACAAATCTATTGTCTGCAGCATATGAAAAATCTCACTGACTTTTTTGAATTGTCAATTAGGCCTTTATAGGCCAAATCCTGACTGTGTTAAAAAGGAAAGATTAGAAAACTTCTGGCCCTCACAGTCCAAATTCACCCCAGTAATCTGTTCAGGTTCCGGTAGGGAAGCATACCCTTTACACTGCTGATGTTAAAATCATATGGCACAATTTTCTGTCTCAGCTAAAATTACTTTAGATTTGGTCTCATAGGATTTGAAGGTGCTCAGCTTTGAAAAATCTGCCTGCTCTTTCCATTTGCACATGTGGGGAGCACATTAAATTAAGCAATTTAAGAGCTTAGAGGAAACCCTGGTGATTTTGACTACAGAAAGGAAGGGGAGCCACTAGACATGGCTGGTGTTCGGGGAGATTAAACTTCTTCCTGGATGCTTTCAAAGGTCCTACTCTTCCAGAATACTGTGGTGTTCAGATGCTGAAGCAGGACTCCCAAACTAGCATCTCCCAATGCCAGTTAATCTAAGTATTTTTGGCAAAGATAAGTCTTTTGGAAAAAAGACAAGAAACGTCCCAAATATTATTCTGTAGAAAACCAAACACATATAATGCTTTGTAAGAATTAGTGTTCTTATTAACTGCTCTGAAACTGCCGCAGTGGGATTAAAGCRAAGACTAATTTCTCATGTGTTTTTTCCATTCTGCCATAAAGTTACAAGTAATTTGTCCATCTATAGCAGGGCTGAGGTGCTTTGGCAAGGCTGCAAACAGCTTTTGTCTTGGTCCTGATTCGGTGGTAACTGTTGCTGACTTGGTCAGTATATTTTACATCCTGTGCATTTCCCCATTGGAACTTTTAGTGTCTAAGTCCCCTCACGACTATGAAAAATACTTTAAAAATGAAGAGTAAATGCCAAAAATATATGGTACCACAAACTAAACCAAAACCACAGTAAAAAATAGTCGTTTCCAAATGATTAAGTTGCAAATACTGTTGTGTATATGTGGAAGAAGCAGAAAACTGAGGACAGGATTAGGAAACTGTACATGTGCCTGATATCTGYGGTGCTGTTTCTCTTTCAAGGGGGCAAGTGGAAGGTGCCAGCCTCCCAACAAAACACTAAATATTTAAAAACAACCCCATTCATCTGGCGTCAGGATCTGAAAGAGCAAACAGAAGTCCATTGTCCGGTTTCTGCCATCAACTTGTACACACAGAAAGCCAAGTAATTTTGGGGCCTCGGGCATCAACAATAAACAATGTATAGCTGATGTGTTAGTATAATTTCTATCTGCTGATTCTGTCATTTTAAAACTGTTTTGATGCTTTTCTTAGTGCTCAAGATCTTTATCTGTCCAATGATCTTTCTTTGTCTCTCAAATYTTACAGCTTCAGTTCTAGAGTTCTGTTAGTGAGGAAGGGGTGACCAAATTGGGTGACCATTCTGGTGAACCCTATGCTTTTTAATTATACTATCAAATTTGGGGGAAAATGTCCTTTAAGCACAGAAAGGAAACATAATTATCCTCAAAGAGGAGACAAAGAATAGTTCCCACAGATTTTCGCCAGACTTCTGCTATGAAAATTAGTATCCTGAAGGGACACAGTAAACCTATTTTTGAAGATAGCTTTAAGAGGGACTCTCGTACTTCACTTAATTGCTTTTCCCTTTCTCATGTGATTTATAAGCTCTTCCAGCATTTGTGGTACCAACATTTGTTTGTGACTTTTATTACCCTCAAAGTGGTCACTGATTCCAATGACAGGCCTACTCTTTGGTCTCTGCAAAGCCGTATTTTCAGGGGCTATACGGCCCTTTTTTCTTCCCATCCCTCTGAGCTTCTCTCCCCAGGCCTTCATTTTGCACCTCAAGCTCCCCATGACCAAAGAATCAGCTCTTTGCAAAAGCAAGAGTCATGCACATTTTAAACAAGCATAACAGACAATGCAGGAATTTATTAAAGGAAAGAACTCTTGATAAATGTACAGAAAGGGATTTGGTGCTGCTCCTCGAAAAAGGAATGACAGGTATGTACCAGCAACGATGATTAAAAAAGCTGTAATGTACACAACAGTTGAGCATCATTTATTTCCTTTGGAGGCATTTTTTATGATAGCAAAACTTTGCCAATACTAATAGCACTGCTGCAAAGGCGAGTGTCATAGGTCCTCCTAAGATTATTTACATGATTTGTGAAGAGAGCTGGCCACGTACAAGCCATGAAATCTAAAAACCTCAGAACCAGCTGAGCCAATCCACTAAGAAACATCACCAGGGCTACACTGAGAAGATGAAAATTATAGTGAGAAACAGGCATGAGAAATGGGCTGAATTCCTCTGAGGAGGAGGTGGCTGAGCTCAAATCTCTACAGTGAGGCTGCTTGTCACTCACCTAATGGATGGAGCCCTGATGTTTTCATAGAAATAGTTTAGTCAATCCTGTGCTGAACACACTTGCTAAATCAGGATCCCCATATGCCATAGGAAACTGAACAGAGTCACCAGGTGAACACAGAAAAGGACCTGGTCACGAGAAAGTCATTATGCAGGACAGCTTGCCCAAGACTAGAATGAGTCCCAGGGTGAATATTTACTAAAACTGCAGTGTGGCACTAGCGATTTCACGTACTGCTCTTCCTCCTGTCCCGCTCTGCTGCTTCCAGGTGACTCTGTCACTCAGCGCTGCCTCTGCAGGGGCCTCCCTGGGACCGTCTTGGGAACCTCTTCAGATGCTCCAATGCAAAACGGGCCCCGTAGCTGTTAACCGCTGCAGGAGGGTGGCTTGGGCTTAGGAACCAAAGGTACCCTTAACTTTCCTAATCTGTAACATTTAGACATGTACTTCCCACTATATTTAAAAGAATTACTCTAATGCTGCCCAAATTTAAAGCACTTCAGGATCAGAGTCTTGGTAATTTTCTTAGTACTGCATGAGCTGCCTGTGACAGTGCAAGGCTTTGAAGCTCTTTCTTTTGAAACAGAGTTCAGTGTCTTAACCACAAGACCACAGGTATTTAGTGAGACTGTTCATTAATGTTTACAACATGTTTTAAGATCTGAAGATGGAAAATACTATAGAAGATACTTTAACAATAGCTGACTTTCTATGGGGCTTTTTAGAGAAACTACTGCTTGAGGAGTGGGATCTTTGCCTGCCAGTTACAGCCAGTGTTTGTGCAGTAACCAGTTGTGATACCGGTGTAAATTTCACTTGAAATTCACATTAGAGTATGTGAAAATAAGTGCAAACAAAAAAACAAACAAACAGCTTTTGCTCAGATTTGGGAGATTATTTCTAATGCTAAGAAAATATTTAAATTAATAATTTATTTCCTGTTATTTCAGAAGTAATATTTATTTCCTCTCCCCCTACACAAATTACTACTTTTTTTTTTCTTGCAAGCAATTCTTTAGTAGATAGAGTTAACACACTTCTCTTTTATTTCAGAGTTGCCAAATAAATGTAAGTTATTAAGGAAATAGCTAAATTAAAATATCTGCCTGACTCACATGCTTTAAAAAAGAAAAATAAAAAGTGATAAGAAGAAAACTGCAGGAAAAAAAGTGAGAAATTTAGTCTTTTTTAAGGCCAAGTAGCCAAAAGGCCAAAAAGTCTATTTCTAGCTCACCAGTCCACCTCTATACAAGCACAGAGACCCAGATTCAGCCAGCTGGGCTTTAAACCCCTTTGTTTGTTGTTTCATGATGTCCAAATACTTGGACAAGAGGAGAAAGGGGARAGATTTAGGTGGAACACAGGCTTCTTGAACCCAGGTCTTTAAATACAATATAAAAAGAACTCTCAGCATCCTCCACGTAAGAGTGTCTTTGCTTTTCCACTAGCTAGCTCCTATCTCTCAGRCCTTGCTTTGAGCAACTTTTCAGCCGGCTGCAGAACAGGGTGTGCTGGCATYGCCCCTGGAGTGGGAGGGCGGGAGTCTTCCCTGCTGGAGCCCATCCGTGCTCCCTCGGCAGGATCAGGCTCCTTCCGAGGCTGCGTCATCCCCTGCCCCTTCCATGCGGGTGCTGGCGGTCCATGMTAGTACCTGTGGACAGGGCTCTTCCAGAGGATTTTCCGAGCAGCCTGACGGCACACAAGGAGAGGTCAATGTTTAAGTGGCTGCTCTGACTGCAGCTTGTGTGAAGTCAAAAAAGCCTCCGCTTTTCCTTTTGGCGGCACAGCACGTGAAACCTGAGCCTCTCCGCACGGGCATCGGGAGCGAGCCGCCTCCTGTGGGGGTTTGATAGATGGCTGCTGGACAAACATCCGCAACAGATGGAGCAGGCGTCGCTCCTGCTAATTTTCCAAAGCGCTTTCGCCACTCTTGCGGCATAACCTTTCCTCTGCTAGTGCTAAACTTGTAACAGTTGTTCTCCATTTGGGGCCATTACTCTTCTGTATCTGATCAAAACCACTAATGGGGTGTGTTCTATATAAGTYTTTCTCCTTTTGTACGTTTGGGTGGAAAAATGATGACCAGGTGAATTTTTTTGTTTGCTACTTTTGTATTAAAAATAAAATAAAAAGTTGCCATTGACTTTCATTTTAAGTATTCATTTAAGTTGTCATTGGCCTTTCATTTAAGTRCTGATATCAATGAAACATTTAATTTTACACAAATCACTTCCTGTGCTCCGTTTATCTGAGAGTCATTCAGCTTCATGCTCAGGTAAAGGGACCCACGGTAGGATAAAATAAATTTAGAATCCATTTTTTATTARCCACCATATATATTTAGAATAAATTTATATTCTATAGAATAGTTCCAAAAACTTCGAACACATAGTACCTTGGCACAAGGTGCAATAGAAGAAAATTCTGTTCAGTGATATGAGTCTAACCTATTAAAATCATYTAGCGGACTAAGAAATGTAAATATATTGTAATATGAGGCCTATTTCTGAATGAAACAAGTTAATCAATGAAGTTAAAGGGATTTTTTTTTTCCCAAGTAGAAGACTTCAGGGCACTTTCCTACTTCCTGCTCAGCCTAGTTTAGCACACCAGCATCATTTTTTTCTCTCTATCAGCAGGCGATGACAACTTTTACCTAATTTGGAACTTTGTGTAGGCTGTTTGMAACCTGAATAGARCAAAACAAAACAAAACAAAAACTCAAGGACAATTCATGTATAAAAGGTAGCAGCCTTTACCTTATAAAAGGTAAATGTTCGTCTTGCTGGATTTAATCCTCCACCCATAATCATTGCCCTTTTCCAGCAGTATGTGKTGTTCTATGGCCAAGTGTAAACACACGTAAAATGAAATGAATTTAGCAAAATTATTAAAAGTAGTCTGGCATCYGCCTCTTTATCCAACTATTCATTGCTTACTCCTTTGTACTTAGAAACATTTGGGGGCTTAGAAATGTTYCTGTTAACCAAAGTTAGCAATTTATTTTTGTTTTTACAGTTATTTCAGATATTTAGAAGAATTCAGCATTTCGCAGCAGTGCAAGATTGTTCCAGTGTTTTGATCTGAATCAAGATATTCTGTGATTTGGTCTAAGCCATCAAGAGTCAACAATGGCATTTGAATTCATAACCTTTTGCTGCTTCCTCATCCTGACATGTCTTTCAAGGTAAGACTTTTAATAAAGTCAGTCTGATTTGAAATTATTATGTTTGTTTTATTTGCAAGAAGTTCATTGCTTTATCAAAATCATTCTGAATTCATGAGGATATGACCTGGAATGGCAATATGCTTTAGCTGATTGACCAATCCCCAGCCTTTGACTCTCTCAAAGGAGTACACCAAAATCTTCTCTACCTACCTGTATACAAAAACAGGGATTCTTGGCTAACYGTTCTGGTCAATCAGGTCAACAGTTCAAGATGAACAGTTGGATGTTGATTGTTATTCAACAGCATTGACCCATTGTTTGATTTTTTTAATTATATGATTATAGAACCAATCCCACTTCTGCACCTGGCTCACTTTTGAGTCATTTATTTTACCTGTTGCATGCAACTTCCAAATCAACATTAAAATATTTACTGACCTTCCTRGGAAGTCCTAAATTCTAGCTAACTGGGGTGACATTCTTCCAGTTACTGAGCAGTAAGTCCCAATGACTGTCATGGACCATGTGTGTAAGTAAGACCATACTTGTAAAGTTACATGTAACTAGTAATTTTCTTAGTAGTGGTAGTAGTAGTGATGTACTCTAAAGCATTATGTGTGGCAAAGGGTCAGGGAATTATTATTCCCTAATGACCTTCTGTGATTGGTGGTAGAGGCAAATTTATTTCTCTACCCAAATCAACTTTTTCCCTTATATTTTTAGTTTGCCAGTTTTCGCAGTTTTCAACTGTGACTCTTAAATAAATAAACGTATAAACCTTTCAAGAATCATGTGATGAAAYACAGTGAAAATTTCATAGGCAAAGCTTTGCCAAACAGTATAAACAATCCTTTCACTCAAAGATACAAATTGCAATATGCTGACCTTTAAAAAAGTTAGATCACTAAGAAAAATAACTTTCTGTGGYCATGAACACAAAACATACTTTTTAAACTTGGTATGTGACCTTTGGCTAATCAGCTGTTTATTCACCCCTCCAAAGATAAGTAACAGTCATTACCTCCGTTTGCAAAACGGGTTTAAGATTTAAATCTACCTCCTTTGAGGCAGGAAACTTTGCCGTGCAGAACTGCTTGCTGTGCAAATCCACACTTCCACGAACGAGCCTCCTGCTTAAGTCTGACTGCAGCCGTAAGACCCATCGAACTGCGCTGAGCACTGAGAGCCAGGAGCTAGACAGAGCCTTGCCTTGCCAGACAAAGCCTTGGCCCCGCTGGAAGGAGTCTTTCTCAAGCAAAGCCACCACCGTTTTGGGACACGGATGTAAACCCACAGTAGGGTAACTGTTAGGATGCGGTTAGGTGCCTTTTAGAASAGTAAATTAGAAGTAAGCATTTGCATTAAGCTCTGATAAATTGTTACACAGAGGGCACAGGGACAAAAATAAAAAAAAGTTTTTAATTTGCCTTTAAATCCAAAAGCATGCTCAACCCCCCATGTTTTCTTATATAAGCTCAGAAGTACACTAGGTGCTCTCATGTTACCTTATATATATCTAGACTTTTGGCAAAAAAAATTTCAAATGSTACAAGTGGCAATATTACTGCAAATCCTGTGCCCCCTTTTAAAAAATGACTTCACTGTAGTATAGGGATTTGGCTTAGGCAATGCTGAAAGCCAAAGTCACAATCCTTGCCATGTGTAATCCTGCATGGGTTGCCAAAAATGTCCAGGCCCTAAATGGATGATGAAATAAATGAGGTTTAAGGGTTYCTAGTACTGGAAAAAAATATGATAAAAAAAATATTGTGTAATCTGCTAATTTGGCCTAGATAGATTTTGTTGTGTTATCATTGTACCAGCAGGTTTCGTGCTGCATCAGCCATCTTCTGTTACCCTGTAGTCTGCTTTAAGTTTGAGCAAAATACATATTGCAGACATAGGTTACTCTAATAGAAATATGATCATCGACTTACCTATCACGAATTATTAAAATTCAATCTGGTAATCTAGTAGTGCACAGATTTGGTATTGAAAAGTATGGCCTAAAAGACAGGGTCCATCAGAGCGTTTTAGATAAAATGGCAAATCTGGTGTTAAAATAGACTAAAACCTGTTGAAATGGTGTCAAATAATCTCAGTAATTCTTTTTTTTTTTTGAAAGGGTAACTTTTTCCCAGCAGACTTTATGTTATGAAGCATTACCTATCCTTCTGCAACCAGCTATTAAAGGTGATGTAAACACTGTATAGCATCCTCTGATAAATTGACAAGGTAGAAGTTGTGGGGTTATAACTGTTTTATAACCCTTCCCTGCTAGGTGCTATGACGGCACTCAGCTGTGATTCCATTTCTATGAAATCGTAGTCTTAGTTCACAGGAACGATATTCACCATCTATCCATGCAAACTGAAGTGCAAACCTGCTCATCAAAGAGAAAAAGAAAATGAAGAAAGCAGAGAATAAGCAAATGATTAATTTGAACGTTCTTCTGAATCAAATCACTGTAACAACTGGAAAATTAGAGCAAATGAAGAAATGTGCACTCTTGGAGAGCCACTGTCCTGGTCCTGACTGCAGAAATGAACACCACACGTTTGTTGAACATCAGAGTAAAGCCAGCTTATTTGAATTCCTTTAGGCAATGAGTACTTTTTTAACAGATATTTTATTCTACAAACAGAAGTACTAATTGCATTATGTCCGTTGGCTACTAATCTCATCTCAAGTGAGGAAGAGATTGAGGTGATGCAATTATGGAAAAAAGAAATCAACTCAAAGAACTGTTGYAATCTGTGCTTGAAAAGATCAGTCTGGGTAACCAACTCAGATGAAACCCTTCAAGGAACGGGAGACGCTCTTCTCTCTCCCTTCAGCCCTGTCCCATTCATCCAGAGCAGGCTGTAAAGGAGCTAGCGTTGAGGGACGTAATGCAAGAAAAAAAAAAGGGTCGTTACGATACCACACTGCTTAGATATGTGTGTATATACATATATGTATATATGTATAAAGTAGATTTATTATTTGGAAAGTTATAAAAAGATCCACTGAATAATCATTTTATCAAATTTACACTYTGCTAACTAGATCTGCATGTCTTACTCTCGAGATGTGGTGCTTATCCAAGTAAGATATAGGGACTGGCCCAAGATGCACGACAGAGAAGGATGACAGCAGATGGATGATCCAAACACCAACCGTGAGAGACATTTGCTTTCCTTCCTGCAACCTTGGGAAGCATCTGTGTAGTTAAGACAGAAGCACTTCTACTTCAACCACTGTGAAACCGTTAAAGGGGCACACAGTAAGGTCCTTCTGTTTATTCAGGCCTCTCCAAGAGGTGAGAGCTGCTTGTTCTTAAGTTTCAAAAGCACGTTTTAATCGGGAATTAGGAAACCTTTGTTGTATCAATATTAGAGTTGTAATGAATTGCACTTTAATCTTCTAAACATGCAGGAAGTTAACAAGCAAGCATAATATTCAGACGCTAAATGACAAATAAATMAATCAGCTTCAGTAAGTTCACCCCACAAATAAGAACTAAAAATATGTTTTCAACCATCCTCTAACAAAAAGAATGAACACATCATGAGTTTCCAGGCAAACCTACACAGTAACTGTGGTGATGTGCTTGACTGTATTGTCACATATGCACACACACATGTATTTTCTTTTCCCATTTTTTTTTACCTGAAATTAAACCTTTGAGGTGTCAATGGAAATGACTGGAAGTGCAGTGACCTGCAACCCCAGCTGCTGGCCTACTCTCAGGTACTGCCAGACTCACATGTCAGTCCTACCATCACAGCACAGTTCCCTCTGCTCCTTCGGACTGAGGAAGAGGAGCAGYGAGACCTTCCCATGCAGTACAGATGGGCTTCATGTTGGAATTCGTTAGAGACAGATCCTCTAAGTGATGAGTGTAATAAAAATACCTGTTTTCCCCATGTCTCTTTGCTGCTTATTTAGGGGTAGAACAGTTGTTCTAAGCTGGGTTACTTCMGTAAATTAAAGGAGGGATTATATTGGCGTCAGGAGGTGACCAGAAGTGAAACATTTCCTTTGAGGAGGGTGAGGAAGGTGCCTTGGAAGGCTTCATGTTGTTCCACAGTGAGAACAGAAATAGCCTATTGCGGCGGGCTGGCCTCCTCACCCAAAGGCTCTTTTAAGTGCAGGATTCAGAAATTAAAAAAAAAAAACCAAACAAGTGCCAATATTGGGCAARGAGCGGTTGAAGGAAGTCTGCCGTCGTTGCTAAAATTGCCATAGGGCTCTGACTCACGCACGGCCGCCACTCCAATGGGCTTGGCCACCCAGCCACCGCTCCCCGCTGCGGAGGTCCCACCCTGCGGAGGCCACCGCACCCACGGSGCAGGGAGCTCCGCGGGGCTCCCGAAACGCCACTGCGCTGCGCGGCACCTGCAGCGGGGAAAGCGCCCCGCGTAGACGGGGCGGCCTCTCCTCAGGGCAGCCTCCAAGCACGCGGCCACCCCAGCCCGTTTGGGGCCCTCCGTAAAGGGTCTCGGTACTACCTCAGAGCTTCCGTTTTGTGCTGGTTTGCACCTAATGAGATCAAAACTGGTGCCCCTTTGAGACACTACTGCAATTAAAGCGTTAGGTAACAGTTACTGCGTGTTTTGGGGACTCTCCTACTTCAAAGACTAGTGTCGGCCGTCAGTAAAATGGCAGYGCTGGGGGAAGCTGATCAGAGTTTGCAACACGTTCTCTCTTCCGAAGAGGCACGGTGTACACTGAGAGTTCATTTGTCCATCTCTATAGACCAYATGGATATACCAGGCCCTACAGCGTTGTATGGATGCTAAAAACCAACTATAAATGTGAAAGGAACACGTATCAAATAGTATATTTTCAAGCAGTGAATTCATGTAACTCTGGGAATTCTCCTGCTGTCCCTATGGCGTACCAGCTTCTTGCTTTATGACACCCATTCACCCAGGAGCTGAATTTCTTCTCGTCTTGGAGGCCTGCGTGGCACGTCCGAGGGAAGGTCAGATCCGTGCCCCTGTTTCTGCTCCCGTTTCATTGTGCACCGCTCCAGCACGGACACGCTTCAGCTTTGCCTCCTGCGCGTGGTGACAGGTATGACCCGGCCGAGCGCCTCGCGCTGGTTATATTCAAACCGTTTAAAACGCAAGCGCACGGCTTCGTAGTTACAGTCAGAAACTGGCAGCAGGCATGGCCGAAGCACCGGGATTCAGCCACTGGCCCAAGCTCACCTCTATCGACCGAGGGAAAAGTAAACAAACAAACAAATAAAACAAAAACTTCTTCAGAGTGCGGGTTTCAGGAAAGTGTTTTATTTATTTATTTATTTACTTATTTTTAAAGCGTGCTCTCAACCAGCTGTGCTTTTACACCGCTGCCCTTGCTGCCGGGCCGCCTCCTCGGGGCCACGTCGCGCTCGGCGCCCGCCGCGAGGCCGCTTCCCGCCCCCGGGCAGCGCCAGCCCCGCGGGCCGCGTTGTGCTGTGCTGGTCTGGGCCGG
>PTEX01000046.1:2931769-3102904 GCA_003342815.1 Eudromia elegans | reverse complement strand
GCGGGGTACGGGATGGGAGCGGGCGCCGGCGCCGGAGCCTGAGCGGGCGTCTTTGGGCAGCGGTGGCAGCAGCTGCTCCCGGCCGCGCTCGCCATGGAGCCGGTGACCAAGTGGAGCCCCAAGCAAGTGCTGGACTGGACCAAGGGTGAGCGGAGCCCCGCGGGCCGCCCCGCGTCTCTCCGGGCGCTGCGGGGGTGTCGCCTCCCCGCCGGCTGCCGCGCTGCCTGGGCCGGCGCTCGCGTCCCTGCGCTCCCGGCTCGGCAGCGGCGGCGGGAGCCGCGGGCTGGCCCGGCGGCCCCCCGGGTGCCTCCTGTCCGGGGCGCCGTGGAGCGGCTCGCGGCGCCGCGGACACGCTCCGCGCTCGCAAAGTTGGGCAGAAACTTCAGTGCGGCCGCACAGGAGCGGGGCTGGCGCCGGGCACGTGTGCGTGCGTGCGTGTGTGTGCATTACTGTATATGTGCATGTGTGCATGGCGGGGCGCGGGGGAGGCGCGGTGTGTGCAGAGTTGGAGGAGGCAAGCCTCGTTTTGTGCCATCGGGCTGCGCTCTGCCAGCAGCCCTCGGGTCCCGTATCGCAGCCCGCTGTGTGGCGAGGCCCTCTGAAGGGAAAGGCTGGGAACTAAGCGAGAGACTTAACTTTCTGTCGGATATTTTGCAGCTGCCGCTGTCTTGTGTGGGCGCCCCTCCGGCGTGACCGCCCTTTGGTACGTGAGGTGCTGCCGCAGGTTTTGGTGACTCGGAGGCGATGGGAAGCGGCGTTGGGCTCGGGCAGCCCTCGCCCCGCGTGCCCGTGCCCAGCGCGTGGCCGCGGAGCAGGGGGCAGCCCCGGGCACGGGCCCCGCGGGGAGCGGGGCTGGCGCAACGCGCGCGCAAACACCGCGTGAAAAACGTCCCGAGAAGGGCCCCGCTCTGCCGGGCACGGCCCCGAAAGGCGCGCGCTGTCCCGCCGAAACAAGCCCCTTTCTCCGGCATGTGGAGCATTCGTGCAATGCTTTATCCTTATTGTGTTTGTGCGCCTGGGCACTGAGCGCTGGCTGCCGTGCCAGGTTAACGAGTAAGCCTGCTAATCGCTTTAAAAGGCTTTATTATACTTGAGCATGCTTGGCGTGCTTTCTCGCATAATTTATTTTTACTTGCAGGTTCCTTGTGCAGGTAACACTTTACTTGGGCTCGCAATTAGGATTATGCAGAATAATTTGAGGCCCGGCTGTAGTTGGAAGGTGCATCTTCTGACTAAGGCTRGCACGTGCCCTTTGAAATGCTGAGGAATAAATTAAAGGCAGCTGGTGACTGCTGCTGCTGCTGCTGCTTCTCAGTTCCTTTGTAAGAGTTTGACCTCTTTGGTGCCCAGCGTCGTTTTGCATCGTTCCCTTCATGGCAAGTCTGTAGTAGAGAAATGGGATGTGGGATAAGTTTTATTCAAGATTGCACTTTATAGTAGATTCCACAGAGATTATAGTTCAAAATTTTATGTTTGACCCAAGRCCTATATTCTTATGCTTCATCTTATCAATATTATCTATTCTTATGCTTCATCTGATGAATATTATCTGTGGTTCTCAAAGTCAGCTTTCTAAAACAGGCTGTCAGCAGCCTGTGTGGAGGGAACCTTATCCATGTTTGGCTCCACACACCATCCGGGAGGTGAAACCATTATTTTCATTGAGCTCTGGGTCAAGCCCTGGGAAAAAGTGTTTTGTCTGGTGATCCTCGTGGCCTGTGCTTAGGCCTGAGTGATACCAATAGCTGTGGTGGGAGATACCAGCTGTCAGCAGCGAGATGGGCTTTGCAGGTGATGGTGCGTGCCCGTCAAACAGCTGAAAACATCCGCACGTGCAAAGAGCAGTGGAAGTAAATGGTCTGATTTTAGTCCATTTCAGTTTTAAAGCTGAAAAAGTGTTTATTCAACAAGGATTTTTCTGTTTCAAATCTCTTTACAGCCAAACATCTATAAATTAGTTTTAAATTATTAAAAGTATTTTTTTCCAAATAAAGTAAAGAAACCTCTGTCCCCCCCCACATTCCATGAAATATGTTCAGAAAAATAAAAGATAGGAATTAAACTCTCTGACCACCAGAAGATAAACTTGATTTCTTTACAAGTTTTTTTTTAAAAAGTGGCTTTTTGAACTTGCAGTTTTAAACGGGTCAACTCTTGTCCTGAGGAGTTATGGTCTTTGGTTTTTGAACTGCCCTGTTAGGGAGAGAATCTAATTTTAATTTGCAGAACTTAACTAGAGTTTAAACTAAACATGGATATTTTTAACTTGTGGTAGTCAGGCTTTAAATAAAAGTGCTTTGTTTATCGTTAGCAGCTCCTAACAGCTGATAGAAAAAGCAGTGGCTTGTATTCTCTTGTTAATTCAGACTAGAAAGCCGCTGTTTTTTGTGAGGCAGGGTGTTTTTTCTGGCAAAGACCTCTGTATTGACAGCAGCCGGCTCTGCAGCTAATAAAAGGGGCACAGCTAAACTGAAGCTGCTGATGAAGCATTGTGCTTTACTCCTTAATGGCACAGAGTTTAAGTGGAGCATTTCTCAAGCCTTTTCCAAGGATGTCACAAGTTTTTCTAGCTGCGGAATCAATGTTTGAAAGCTGTCTGGTAGTCATGTAAAGATCTCCTTGGTTTGTGAAGTCCAGGAGCTGTGATGGTTTTAGTTGTGAACTTCTCTGACACAAATTTGACAATATTTGGGGGCCATCTTCAGTAGTGGAAAGGTGCTTTTTTTGTCAAGTTTCTTGACAAAGCAGCTTGCTTGCTTGCTTGCTTTTGCTTTGCTTGCTTTTGTCAAGCTGCTTGACTTGCTGTGGAGGTGTCATTGAGCTAATGCTGGTTTAAGGGTACAGGCTGCTCTGATCTCTTTAAAACAGACTCTCCTGAGGTGAAATACCTAGTAATTCAGGTCACTGTAGGTTGGGTGGACCCAGACCACAGAAATGGATCCGCAGCTGGAGTACTCATACTGATTACGGGCCTGCCGTTTCCCTCACCAGGTTGGGTGCAGAACCCATCAAGAACCCCTTGAGTTACTTAAAAGTGTGTGTATAGAAATTGCAAGCATAAGAATGGTACAATTTTATTGTCATAGCAAGAGTTTGCAGGGGAAGGGAGAACCCAAATCAGAGCAATGTGCTGATGGGGAAAAACCTTCCCTGGTCTGGGAAGCCCCTTGCCTGCTGAAAGCTTCATAGCCGAAGTCATTCTTTGAGAGAGATTCTCCTGTGTGAAAAAGGCCACTTTCTTCCTAAATAACATCACCAGGATCTCCTCTTTGCTTTCTCTAGCCTGTTGTCCCTCCTCCCCCTRCCCCCAGGTAACATATTTATGTGAGCTGTGACTTCCAGCCAAATTTTACATGGTAAAGACAGCTTGCCATGCTTGTGGTTAGCTGCYCCTGTTGTTTTGAGCTTCCCTTACAATTTGGCCTTTGTTACTGCAKTTGTAGACTCAGCTAGCTCAGGATCACGCTGACACTTCAGTCTTTTTATTGCACTCTAGGTTCAGTTACTCCCTTACTCTTAATAGTTCTTGGGTACAGTTTGTTTGTGCCCCTTGCATCACCAAATACCATAGTTTCCGTTTTTGGTGAATATATATATAAATATATATATATTCACTGATATATTTGTAAGCCTGCCTTGGAGACAGASTAGAAATATGTTTGTTTGTTAATAGTTAGCAATTGGTTGGGAGGGCTGGTGTTCTTTTTTTAGTGCTATGGTGCTTGCTCAGTGAGATTTCAACAAGGTCAGTCGTGTTAATTGTGTATGCTGGGAGCTGCAAAGCATGGTAGGATTTTGGAAACAATTGTGAGTGACACATAGCACTAAAATTATTATTACTTTTTTTTTTAAAGCCTTCCCCTTTTTAAGCACTGTCAAGTGAGCGCTATTGTGTTCTGGTTATTTGGAAAAATGTAACACTAATAAACCCATGTTTTTCTGAGATGGGATGAATTATGCTTTCGGTGAAGAAGACTAAAGAGAACCACCATAATTTGGGGTGCAGAAGAATTTCTTTTCTCTGGTTGCTTGAAAATATTTTTAAAGAGCTTTTRTTAAATAGATAAAGAAATGGCATTGAATGAACTCTTTCTCTTCAGGTATCAGCTAAAACTTTGAACAAACATGGTCAATAATGTTTTATTAGCAAAAATTCAAATATTAAATAGATCAGGTAATTGTGGGGTAAAACTTGAAATATGCAAGTTGCACAACCAGTTTGTGCTACTGCCGTCTTCAAGTTTGTCATTTGTTATTGCTGAGGGTCACTGAATGCGTGAACATAGAAGTCAACTCCCCCGGCTTGTTTTGTTCCATGTGTTTACTCTTATTTATTTATTTTCCYTCTCTCCTGTTTTGTAGTTTCTTGAGTTGGTTGTGTGTTCTGTGATTTTTTTTTTTTTTTTCCCCCCCTTTTAAACTTGTAGTGTTCATTGACAAGTTCTATTTACTTCAACATTAAGTGGCTGTTGAAACTATTTTAACTAGAGATCAGAAATCTGAAAGTGGAATGTTGTCAGCATAATGACTTTAAAAGCAACATTTGAAATGCTAAAACCACAATGAATATTACTGGAAAGTTTATTGTAGCCTTTATAAACAATCATCGTAAAATTCAAAGTGACTTTTAGGAKAGGAGGGTGATAAACATAGGTAGTAACATTAAAGAGCAAGAGTKCTTGCTCAGTATTAACTATATAGAGATGAAAGGACTTTCAGCGCCTCAGCAGTAGGTACAGAGACTGACCAATACATCAGTTGTTTTTCTTCTTTCTTGAACAGTTTTCCTTAAGTGACAACAAGTCTTTAGTGGCCTCTGYTTGAGATTTCAGTAGGGTGCATGTCGGGTTTTCGTAACTCTGTTTATTCTGTGCCCATTCCTTAAGTTTCTGCATGACACTCCATATTAGAAAGTTTCTTTTTTAAGCGTGTAATTTCTTTGGCCCAGATCTGTATGCTGTCTAACACACTGCGAGAGGTAGTGGAGAACAAAGTACAGGGTACTAGATAAAGTGCCTGTTTGAATGTGTCTTATTTTCTTCAGTAGAAGGCCTTGGAAAATGGTTGTGATCCAGCAGATGCTACTGGATGAGTGGCAGTTATGAGTGATGTGTGCATGCAGCCTGTCAGCAAGTATTCRCAAGTATGCAGGACTTTCTGGCTTGCACGCTCATTTCTTGTAGTTTCTTAAATCTAAATTGCTGGATTGCCTGATTTCAATCGTGCTAGAACAGATGAGCTCCTTCCAGGCATGTCAGGCTGCACGCAGGCACATCAAAATGACTAGCAGCAGTTAGGGGGAGCAGAGAGGGTGGTGGGACCGCGCCGCTTCCCACTTCCATCATTATCTTGGAACAGGYTTTTCATTTGCAGGGAAGCGTCCCACAGAAGAAATGCTAATAAATATATCCAATATTGCAGCCAATGTCATGTAGAGAGGCATCGCCTCCCTAGAGGTGTAGTGTTTCAAGACYCTCTTCCCTTCTTCCTGCAGTTATTCCAGGTATGTCAGCCCAGGCAAAAAGAGGAGGTAGTGAAAGGATGGGTTGGTAGCAGCTATGGTGCTCCTGCTGCTACTCGTCACGTGTTTGCTGTAGTTCTTTGGACTGCTGGTTGTGGTAATAGGATTCCTCAAACTGGTGTACTGGTCCTGTGCACAGGGCTTGGGTGAGAAATAGGAAATTCATGTGAACTCTCTCTCTCTCTCTCTCTCTGTGACATTAGGGAGGCTCTATAGCCCTTTTGGCACTTGGACGCTCGTTTCCAGACTGAGATGACTTCTGAGTGAAGGGCTGTTTATTGTTCAGAGCCCTGGGCTGCGCTTCCCTTTGCATGAGGAGTTTGCCTGCAGGTTTCCACGTGCCTGCCCCGTCCTTCCAGTGTGTAAGCAATAACATTTCACAGCTCAGAGGATCCATAAGAGATGTATGGAATTCACCTGACCTTTCTGACTAGTGTTAAGCATTCACCACCTATTAAAATAGATGTTTATGATATTATGAAATGCARTTGATTCTCATCAAATGTCATGTATGGTGGATGAAATGAGCATCTGTATTTGGTTTGACGAGAGTTAAATTACTGACCTTTAACTTTATTCTGCAGACATGCCTTCAGTGTCTGGCTGAGTTATATTATAACATTGCACTGGTATTGAGTATATATAAGTATTGAGTACATACTCTTTTCTCTGTCACTGTAATGACAGTCTRTTTTTTGGGGCTGTCTCTTATGCTAGTAGTTAGGTGTAGGTAAACTAGGTGTCTGCTGGGCTGTTGCAATCCAAGCTCTGCGGCATAAATGTGATTTTATCTCACCCTTTGATCAAAGGGAAGAACTCCATTTAAAGTGTAATTGGTGCTCATCAAGGGCTAAGGCTTCTGCTAAAGCAAGTGTTGATAAACGCCTCTAGGCTAACGTGAGCCTGATCTCTTTCTTGGGCGTGCAAAATGAATCTTGCTTAGGTTGCCATCCTGCTATCGTTAACACTAATGATATCTTTCCTTATCACACAGCGTCTTGTATTAATCGAATGAAGATTACCGGGTGAATGCTTTATGAAAAGTGCTGTAATATGYGCTTTTTGTCATTAAATGAAAGATATGTTACCTGATATAGATGCTTTCCCAGCCCAAACAGAAGGACGAGACTCATGGTATCGCCTCCTTTGAGTGTATTGTGAGTTCAGTGGGCTAACGAAGCAGACTGGTTAAGGGCTTCTYATGGGCTTCTTCCCGCCTTTGGTGGCTGGTAGAAGATCCTAACGTAATAAAGAGGTCTTTCTTYAATGTCTATGTTACTGCTTTGCCAGGGTTACAGTTCCAGAGAGCCTTGTGTTCTCAGCTGCAGCTACTGGCAATATAATTTTCTCCTCCTGAAACTAGTGTGGTGAAAAAGTTGTGTCTTCCTGGCTGGGACAGCCAAAAGGGCACCCTTGGGTTACAGCTGGGCTCGTAAAGAGAAGAATGAAACATGTCTAGCCCTTTTCAGTGGAGTAGCAGTGTCTGAGCMGGTACCTTAGCAGTGTAGTGCTGAGAAGAGAGGTGGTTTGCTCTGGGTGTGGGGAAGGGAACAGGAAAGGTGGGAGTTGTTCCCTCCACCCCCTTCTGTTTTTCTGTGTAGGACTTACCCTCAGGAGGGAGGGCGGGCTATAGGGACAAGTTTAGACATGTCAAAAGAATGTGCACTGGAAAATACGTGCAGTGGCTGGGGGAGGGATCTTGCCCTGAATCCTGCAGGGAAAAGTGGAAACCTAGTGAAATGCACCARTACCTGCTCTGAAGAGGTTACTTATTTACCTTCTCCCTGAGTATTTCTAGTGCTGATGTGTATTCCCRGCTTCACTCACCATTCCTTTACAAGGTGCAGAGTTCTTGTTGTTTGCATCCTGTTAGTTTCACAAAACACATTTAAGAGAATTATGACAAAATATAAAACTTARTAATAGTTGGCATTCCTAAAGCAGGCTGTAATGGAAATTGGTTGAAAGAGGAGACAAAAAATAAATATGCCCTAAATTCTGTATCCTAATGCCTTTTTTTCCTTCCAGATTTGTAATATTCTGGGTAGTATTTGGACTTTATCTGGACTGACCAGACAGTGCAACAGCATACTGCTAATGAAATATGATATCTGAATAAACATAAGGGCTTCATCATTGTTTTATTTAAAAAAAATCCTTCATTTTTTTATCTAATTAAATGTATTTTCCAYTATTTTGGACAATACTGGGTAAATAGTCTGTATGTGAGTGAACTAAAGTCATAGCCTTTCTATTTCTTCCTGATTTTGGCTGCATCTCATGTTATCTTACAGCTTGTCATGGTCATCAAGCTTGTCTTCAAGAAAGGGTGAAGAGAGAACGTAGTTCACCTGCAGTTCTGGTTAGTATTTAACAGATATCTTGAAGGAACACTTAGTTTTGGCTTTTGGCCACRAATGAGATCCAGTGCTTATTCAAAAGGATTGGTGTGCATTTTGGAAAGGGCCTGGTGCTCTTCCGTAGCAGATGGTCATTACCCATGGGGGCTCTCAGTAGTCAGGAGTCTATTCTTATGGTTGCTGTTATAGTAGTTTCAGGCTKCTTTAATGTGCTGCTGCTTACTGCTTTCTCTAATATGTGCACCAGACTGATGCCATCTGGTAGGAATCTGGCAGGTCGCAGTACTTGAGTGTATTTACAGCAATTCAATAATGCCGGATTCAGGTGTTTTTACAAGTGTCCAGAGAAGATGACCGGAATAGATCCGTGAGAAACAAAGTCTCTGGGGGCTGATGGCATGTTGGCTGTATGCCACAGGCYGTTCTTATCTTGATTTAACCTTAATGCCTATTTGATGATTGCAGTGTCCATAGTGCTTCAGTCTATTTCATTCTTACAGTATSCCTTTCAGTAGGAAGCTACTGTTATTCCTGTTTTGTTAATGGGAGCTAAGATTGTGAAGAAATCAGTGTTCTTCTGCAGTACAGAGTGGGTTGTAACTGAGTTGGAATAGATTATCTGTACACTAGAAGCAGCATTAACATGGTCATCTCCTTGTCTGTTTTCATCTCCTCATATAGCTACCTTGCTTCTAAACTCCTGAGCAGGTTGGTTGAGCTACTTCAGGTGTCCATATGTGGYACTGCATTGTGGAGCATATGGTGAAAGTGACTTGCTGCTGGTCACACAGTAGGCAGTGTTCAGATCAAGATTAAGATATGATTAATTTAAACGTCTAAGCTCCTGTTCTGGTTAGTAGAGCATAGAAAATGGTTCAGCTGACCTTGTGCGCAGTGTCTGTTTCAAGGTCTGTTTCAATCATGCTCCAGGCTCTAGAGAGTAGAGCAGCTGTCTTCYGTCCTGGGAGTTTGAGGATGTTAATCTGCAATTGGATCCAACCCATGAAGTCTTTAGCAGGGGAGGAAGTCTTTGCAGGCCACAGTAACATACTGATTCTTCTTTCAGTCTCCTTGGAACTGTAGTACAGTACCCAAAATGAAGGCACATGTTGCTCTAGAAATGACATGTGTGTTTGCAAAGGAAAAGTGAGCAGGACTGTATTAGAGTGCTGAAATGCTGCTGATCAATAGGCAACTGTTGTACAGAAAAGTTCTTGAGGAGAATCAAAATAATCTGGTTTGTGYGAGAGCAGTAACTGTATCTTGTTATTCCACATCTCTTGAAAAATTGTGTACATTTTAATACCCACATCTGAAAATTGTTTGAGAGTAATAACAAATGTAAGTATATTAATAACTGATCTTGTCTGCCATTTTGCTCTAGTCCAATGTCTTAACTGGGTAGATTGCATTGTGTAAAAGGATGGCTACCACCACATGTTCTTGCATAAAACAGGCAGAATTTGACAGCTGTAACGAAGTCAGGTGTAGCTGATGGCTATTAGATCTTAATGGTAAAACATGAGACGTGTACAGTAGAACCTTCCTATGTTACAGAGCTAGCCATTATGAGAAGCTCTTTGCAAATTGGTGTTACTAGAATCAACAATTTCTTGAAGTAGTTTGACTTGGATGTTTTGGTAAACTATTTAATAATGTATCTTTTCAGATCACTAAATTTCATCTCAAATTGTCAATTGCCCTGAGAATCAAGAGATTCTTACAGGTTGATAATTAGGAACTGTCATGGTCATAGTTGTGCTAGCAATTTTGTGTGTCAGCTGTTAACCTAGCAAGGTTTGTAATGACATCTCAGCAGTTTAACTGGAGATATATTCCATCTCCCAGTAAAAGACTTGAGTGCTTGATGTGCCAGTAGACTTGTTCAGCTGTCATTTGTAGAATTACTTATTTCTCAGAGTGTGACTTTTTATAAATGCTTGTAGGTTTTACTCAAAACARTACAGTTTGGTTGCTGCAGAATGCTGAATGGACTGTGTGGTTTCTAACTCCTTAGWAAATGAGCATAATGCAGATAATTTCAGCAGTCGATATCATCCTCAGTTTTCCAAGGATTAAGCATGTGTTGAAATCATACTTGAAAATTCAGCTCCCCCCCAAAAATGCAGATCCCCCTAATCTCTCTAGTAGGGGGATCTCTCTTTTGTTAGCCATCTGTGAGGGTATGGCCTACAGGTGCTTTAGTCATCTGTGAGGGTATGGCCTACAGGTGCTTTTGTCACCTAGCACAACTCATCTCTGTAGGTTGCTTCATAGGAATCGTGTCCTCACTTATATTGCACTATATATCTTTGTGTGCTTGTGTCTATGTATGTATGTAACTGAAAAAGTTGTATTCTGCAGCAGGTGAGAAAAATAGAATTTCTGAAGTACTTTAAACAAGAAGCAAATTATCAATCCAATTGATCAGCTTTTGTATAAGCATCTGATGCTTTGTTGTACCCTAAAGTATCAAAAAGTCTTAAAGTGCTTGAAGTTTCAGGGAAAAAGCCTTGTCACTCTAATTAGGTGGAATATCTTGCCTCTTCCCAATGACAAAGATTMTGAAAATGTAGGATAGAGTATCTGAGACAAATGCAGACTTTCTCCTCTCCTTCTCTCCTTTCTCCTCTCCCCTTTACTACTGTGAGGGCTCTGTGTTGGATTGGTGGTATTTTGGGCTTGCGTAAGATGCTGACAAAGCTCTTGGTCACSTGTGTTGCAGTTATCTTGGCTACTTTTGGCTTTCTTGCTGACATGTCTTACAGCTGACTGTTACAGGTGGGGAGTTGCACTTGACCTCTGAGGTCTCTGCTATTTTTAGGAAGCAGCATKATCTTTGCACACAGAATGAGAAGTGTAACGTGGAATAATGAAAACGTGTCATGCAGTCAGTTGTTGGAAGCAGTGGCTTTAAATGCTTCAAGCCAATATAAAAAATATAGGAAATCACAGAGGTTTGGTGATGGACTGCTCAGTTGCTTAAATCTCACTTTTAGGCACAGTATGTTAAAAAGAAGGTGAGATGTTTCACTGATATGCTGTAAAATGCCTGTTGTGTTGGATGCCTTGAGGCAGGTCTCCTCTGCTGCAGTGTCTTTAGCTAGGTGTTCTAACTGTATCAAACTTCTATTTCTGCCTTTCTGTCTCTGTGTTCTTTTGAGTATATGCAGACTGTCAGGATGACTTCCATTCTTGGAGGTCTTTGCTACCAGGCTTTAGCCTGGTCTTGCTCTGTGTAACTTCAGTCACACACAGTGGAGAARCTGCTTTGAATGAATACTTTCAAGCTTTCTCTGCTCTTCTTTAAGATTTTCTCTACTGGCAAAACTCTTCAAAGCTGTCAGTTGTGATGGCATCAACTTCACCAGTCCTTTGCGGACAGCAGCACTGTGAAATGACTGCCTGTCCCATTGGAAGCTTAGAGTCTCATTTTTTGTGTCCGTGTTTGAACTTCCTTTGGATACTGCCTGGGATTTTGCACATTAGTTCTGTGTGCTAGAACATGGTAGGGATTCCTGTGTGGTATAGAAAATAATGCAAACAATAACTGTTGGGAAGCTAAAATTCTGRATGTAAATGCTCTGTAGGGTTTTCAACCTGAAGTAGCATATATATGCAAGTAATGTATGCTGAGAAAACCCAGTAGTGACTCCTGTGGRTTTGTCCATAACAGAAAGAGGTTTGCACTGTCAGCATATCTATGTTAATTCCATTCAGTGTAATACAACATATGAATGTGATTAGCAGGTGATGATGGCTGGTGATTCTTGTGTGTGTGTGTTCCTGCCTTCTTGGTGACTGTGAGATTGTAAGGTGCTAGTCATAAATGTTTCGTAAGCRTAGGAGATTGTCATCTAAAACACTGGCTAGCTGTCAACTGCATCAGCTGTTGTCTTAGAGCAAACTGCTCCTTGACTAGCTCATGGGTGTAGCAGTAATCACAGTGTTAGCAGGGCTGCTTACACAAAGGAGAGACAAACGTGAGTAATGGACCTTGCTGCAATCAACCAAAACAGTTCCACATGGTGGTGTGAGAAGGCAGCCAAACCAAATTAAAGGGATCACCCCATTTCTCCTTGGGAGCCAAGGAGCAGTACGTTTTGCAACATTCATTCTTGTTTTCACTGTGGGAACAGACATCAGAGTGTTAATTACTAGAGTTCAAGAAAAGGAGCTCTTGTGACTAATGAACTACTCCTTAAACCACAAAAACCTATAAACTTTTAAACAGCAAACTCTTAATGGCATGTTTGAGATGAAGGCCCTAGGGCAGGAGGTTGTTGCGTGGCATTAACCACATGAAGTTGTCAGATACATAGGCTTCATACACAAGAGATACGAACAAGTAATGTGTAGAGGGTACTGTTAGTGCTTTGAGAAAATACAATTACTTTGGGCTTAACCTGTATAAGGATAGTATTTGTTTTTGAAGTCAGCAAAGGCTCGTATCTTAATGCTTGCTAAGGAGCATAAAAATTCTTCTTTAGAAGATAGTGACCTACACGGCCTATACATAGGGCCTTAAATAAAGTGCTAGTTTACAAGTTATGCAGCATCCATCTTAGAAAATATATTTCAAAGTGAACAATGGTGTTTCTGTGCAGTCAATGTATGTTTAGTCCAACTAATACTGTTTGTATTTTTTTTTTCCTTTTAAAGAGTGTGGGTATCCATTATGTTATAATGAAGGTGTTACCAACAGTAAACCAGATGTTTAGAGACTTTGTAACAGGATGTGTAGCCTAATGGAAATGTATCTCTGGGTAAAGTAGACAGGGGTATTTTATTTTTTACTTATTAATCTCCTAGTGGAGTAGGTTGGTTGTTTTTCAAGTTGTTGACTTGTTAGAGAGTTTTGCTATGCAGTTTTCTTAAAAGCTTCCCTTCCTGGCCATTTCAGCAGAGGTCAAGACTGAGTGGGAGGACTGGCATGACTGGCTGAGAGAACTGGCTTCTCGTATCTGTCCTGGAGATGGTCAGTAGTTAAAGTTTAGTGTCTGCAGACCAAGATGTTGAGTTATGTGCCTGTTAGAATTGCAAATATTTGTGGCAAAAAAAATATGTGAGCCATGTGGGATTTCTAGAGAGAAAAATTTTGGAATAAGGAGACTACTGTGTTACCCTGTTTGTATGCTTTATAGCACAGTCCATATGAAACTTTTTATTACGTATTACATAATCCTGCTTTTATGTGGATTGCTTGCTCTTGAGATACAGCAGCTTCTGTCAGTTTGAAATAATCACTAAGAGTAGTAATTGTCTGCTTGTGGTAGTTGAACCTATATGACTACTAAAAGTTGAGGCTAAGTGACCACTTACATGACCCCTGGGTGGATTTCTCAACTAGAAAATCCTTCCCTTTTCCTGTTTTTGTGCTGATTATTTTTTTCTGTGCTCCTTTTGCCTATCTGAACAGACTCTTACCATAACTTCATCCTCACCCTTCCCCCGTGGATGTGCTTATTGTGAAGGCAAGTCTATCTGGTTGTATGTTGTTCCCTTAAAAAAAGAAAGCTCATTGAARTTATATTTGCAAACATGAATTCAGAAGTGTCCTTTGGTACAGTGAACACTTCTAGTGAATTGCAAGTTTAAGATTGTGCAGTAAGCAGGGATTGCTATGCAGCAATAATAACCATGTGGCAGGTAAATGTGTAGAACCCCAGACAGTGAGAGTAAAGTCTAATCTGAAGAGGGATTTTGATCTCTCCCTTGGAAATATAAGGTTCTGTAATACTTTGTCCGAAGTATCTATTGTGAAGAACAGATAGTGCTAAGGCAACTTTAGTTTGATGAAAACAAGTAAATGTCTACAYTTGAATAAAGCTCATGGTATTTTTGGATCAAATGTTTTATCTTTTTATTAATGGGTGAATTTGTAAATAGGGAGAAAAGTAAGAAATGAACTTATAAGTGGTTTCAGAAATACAAACTGAGGAGGGAGGCTTATTGGATTGAAGAAAAAGAAACAAAAACCAAACAACAATAAAAACACCTAGAGACAATAATTCTTGAACCTGTCCCTTTTAGGGCAATATTTATATGTGTTTATATCTGAAAAAAGGTAGTGCCCTACCCAGGGTTTAAATTACATCACACTTTAAGGCTGCAAACCGTTTATGGGATTTACATCGCTTCATCCATCTGTTTTGCAAACACGGAACTCTCCAGAGCCTTCTGACCATTTCATATCTTGTTAAAAGTAGATCTGTTATAGCTTTAGTCTGATTGTYGCTTCTACAGATGTTAATTACTTTGCCCTTTTTTTAAAATGCTTTTGAGAGATTCCGTCATCTTAGTGTACAAGTATAGGCATTGTGAATCTGAAGCTTGGTACAACTGAAATTGGAAGTTATAGTAGTAGGGATGATAAAATACAATCCTTGGGAAGTGGACCAGCCACTGGGCTAAAATGTTTTCTCTGTAGGTGACTTGTCAGCTTTTAGGATGTATCTGCCTGTTCTTGCCCCATGTACTTTTGTCCTGCCATTTTCATCCTTTYGCTGTCAGACTTTCGTTTACCTAAGAGAGAAATGGCAATTTATTTAAAAAWTAAATATTGGTTAATGTGTTTTATATAAAAGCCAACCATAGTTTGTACACTTGATCAGCATAGGAAAAGTCATTTTCAATGAAGAAACTTCTGCAGTAGTACTGTTTGYCTTTTAAAAAAATACAGTTGTGTAAAAGAAGAGAAGAACTCACCTTATCATARAAATGACTGTACATGAGAGATTAGAGATAACACATAGACAAAAAGAATCCTTAAATGTGTAAAAATAAGGAGCTGAAGGAGCATTACTTTGGGATGTCAGTAAGAGGAGGTTCTCCAGGTGCCTGTCTTTTACTGAGTTAACTCTTCTATGTGAAGCAGAGACATTTCTTCCTGTAGTAGTCTCAATTTTAATACCATGAGACATTTCATCCGGTGACAGTGCTGATACAAACTGTAGTTTACTGCAGCTAATGTATGAACACTGCAGTTCACATAAAATGAATTTACAGCGAGAATAGTTCACTCTGCTATAGAGTAGTCGTCCTGTATATGAGAGTGCTGTTACTTATTTTGAATTTGGTRGTAGTTTACATAATATTTGAATTTAAAATGTATGGCATAGAGAACCATTTTTAGTAAGCTTAACTTTGTCTTCACTTAATTGGAAGTGGAGCGAGGTGACATTGGGAGGAAAGGAGAGACATCTGCCAAGGAGCATATTCTTTGGTGAGAAACAAAATATTGCTTCACTTCAAGMTGTATTGCATGAAATGACTGACTGTAGCATCTGTGTCCCTACAGTCCAGTCTTGCCATCAGCTCGAGACACTGGTGTGACACAGCATAGCCACTTGTAAACTATTTGACCTGATTTTTGAACTTTTGCTTGAAATGCCTTGAATATTTTGGATCATGGGATATGGTGAGAGCCATGTCAAGTAGGAAGGACTTTATTGTTCATCTGTCAAGTGGCAGCAGTGCAGAGCTGTACAGCAAGGTCCAGTGACTTGCAGCCTTGATATGGGTTGGTAGTATCCCCAGCTGTGTAATGCTTTGGACYGTGTGGGATCCAGTGCAACAAATCTCCTGACTTGTTTGCTTCCCTTTGTGTTGCCTAAGAGAGTGAGTAAGGGTGCTGGACCAACCTGAAGCTGAAATGGCAGCTAGTCTTGCCACAGTTCCTGTTGCCATCTAGCTGCAGAAGAGGCAAATGCTATGGTAGGGCAAGGGTGCCTCGTTTCTGAGCTAACCACGTTTCGTAAGTAGAATACTCAGCAAAGTGGGTTCCTTCTCTATGGAGCGTAGCACTGTGGGGAGGGAGGAACACAGGTCTGGTCTGTAGGTTTTTCTCAGTTGCAGCTTTTGTTGACCTCGTACCCATCTGCTTCTGCTCTTGTCGATACGCGACTGTGTTTCAGGCAAGACTGCTGTTTACATCGGTGGAATGAGTTAGTGCCTGAGAAGAAATGTAAAACTGGCAATGAACAATTTTTTCAGAGGAAAAAACACCAAGCCACTCACTACAGAAGTTTCAAATACAATTCTTTACTATAATTTTACTATAAATTAAAATGTGTTGGGCAGCATGTCTTAAAAGTGCACTTACAATGAAGGAAAATCAAGCCAAAATAGGCCTTAGTGGAAAATTAAAATACTGGAATTATCTAGTTCCCTCTTCATTTTTGCCTTTGGGTCTCTGGCTTGYTTTTTGCTCTGCTAGTGATGTAGTGGTTCTCCAGCCTGTTTGTACTGGGAAGCAGTTCCTGTGCATCTCAGACGAGTGCACTTGTCAAGTCCAGGGTAAAACACAGCATCCCCATTTAATCTTACAAATGCACCTCTTGAATGGGATCAATGGAGCCATTTTATACCAGCACAAATAACTTTTGTTTTCTGTTTATTTTGGTGTCCTCTGTAAACAACACTTAGATCAGTTACAGACCTTAGTTATAAGCAGCTGAAAGAATCTAGAAGATAATTTTCCATGGTATAGGAAGGACCTAACAGTCTTTCAGACGTTTTAAACCCTAATGCATTTAGCACTTAAGCCTTGTTTTTTTGTTTTCCTTAATGCAAGAGCATGACTTTAAAACCACACTGAGTGGTCACTATGCTAAACATCCGATATTTGCTGGTACTGTCGGTCATGTTTTTATAAGCCAAATGTTTTTATTGGATTTTGAGAAAACAGCAGGGTGTGTTCACTGGATACAGTAGATGTCAGAGATAAAACGGTTAGACCTTCTCTTTCAGTTACTGTTAAGCGTGAGTTTATGTAAAGTTCAGTAGTCTACTACAGTGAGTAGCAATATCTTATGTGAACCCTGTGAGTATAAAATCCTTTTTCTATAGAAAGAAATTGATGGGTAGATAAAGAAGTAGCACAAAGTTGGGAATTAAAAAAACAGGGTCTGGATCACACCGGCCRGAAGTTTTTCCATATCAGTGACACTACTTTTAGTCTACACCCATTTAACTGCAACCGTTTTAAATGTAACCTGTGGACAGACGTGCCTATGTTTGTGTGTATTGATATGTTCAGCAGAGAGGTGTGTTGTTTTTTCGGTTATAGACATGCCTAGATGCTACTAGGGCAACAAATGTCTATTAAATAGAAGCTCTAGAGGTGGCTCAGCAGAGCTACGATATACTGCCATCTTATTTGATTTGGATTGCCTGGTTCATTTTGTAGTATACTAGAGGAATCAATGAGAGTTGCATCTTGCCACAAATATCCTATTTGTTTTACTATGAAGTCAGAGAGGATGTTGTCAACAGTGTCCCTGAAGACATCTTGTGGTGTTGGCTGGAAAACTACTTAGGCTTGTTTGCCCAGTGCAGGTGTGTTCTCTGTTTTTAATGTGTTTTGCATGCATTTACTGAATATTGACTTTCACAGATTTTAGGGGTGKTTTTTTTTTTGTCTGTTTGTAAACTTGAAATGCTGGGTCTATCTGCAAATAATATATGAATATGTTCTGCTTTCATCTTATTTATTAAGCTTGCCAAACAAAATTCATTAAGGCTTGGATGCCAAATGTAGCTGGTCAGTGAATGATKATGTAGTTGGTTCTTAAGACAGGAAACCAAAGAATGGGTTTATATTTCATGAAGCTGCTTCTCACATGAAACTTGATCGTCCTTGTGGACAGACAGTATATACCACAATGAACAGGAAAAAATTATGTGTTTCTTTCCTTTGTTCATCTGTGCCTTTTGCATCCGACTTTCTCTAGTCCGCAGCCCTGTTCTGGTGGGGGCTGCAATTAGAGAAGTTGCATTCTAAAGAAGCCCAAAATACTAGCAAAATATCTCTGCCAGTTGTTTGAGGCCGGAGCATGTGAGCCTGTGATCGTTACCCCTGCTTGCTSTTCTGGCAAACTCCTTTTCTCAAGATGTATATTCACTGTTGCACCGAAGGCTCTGGCTGCCTAAGTTTGAGTGGTAAATCCTTACTGAGAGGATCTCTTCCGTCCTCTGTCAGCTTAGTCAAAATTTCAGACTTTGAAGCCAAATGTCTCTAATGTTCAGAGGTCAAGTCAACTGAATTATTTCAGAAAGTAACTGAAATTAGTTAACATGGTAGTGACCTAAGTGGCAGTAGCTTAGCGTGTGCCAGAGAACCACAGCTGTGTGCAGATGTCCAGCCCAGCTTTGCTGATGGAAAATGTGAGTATATGTATGTTCCACTAAACCCGCTCAGATAGGAGGGAATATAACAATAGCTTGTTCTCTTGGTACTGTTTGCCTCTTCACATCTAGAAGGAATGGTCTACCACCTTGAAGTTGTTAGTTTCAGTATCTGTAGTCAGGGCATTGTGTTTTTAGTTTTCAGTGCAGTAAAGCATGACAAGACTGACCTATTCCATCATGCTTTTTTTATCTCTTTTATAAAGAGAAGTATCTTGAAAGAGAAATTTTAAGCGTGCATTTATGTATGCTATGTCCTTTTKATTAAACATGGTGTGCTACCACAATTCACTCAATTCTGCAGCTTCACGTTTTAGTTTCTTTTAATTTAAACCTTAAACAACAGTCTCTTTTTCCCACCTCCCACTCGGAAAATAGTGGAATTAACCTTCTCTGCTCCTCCATTCCCCCTTTTTCATAAATACCCTGGAAATGAGCCTTTAAAAAGAGAGATAAATAAACTTTGAGTTTTAACTGAGATGCTTTTGAAAATAAACCTCACATTTTGTTTTGTTATTGTTATTTTTAATGTTTTTATTTATTATAGAATTGCTTTTATTTCAAAATTTATTGTATGCTACCATTCACTTGGGTCAAACACGTTTTTGCACTTCTAATGCAGGTTCAGAAAACTTATTTTCAATGGAAGATGCAATTTCTCAGTTAAACCATGCTTGCAATTTTCCAGTCATGGTTAATATCTCAAACTAGACTACAATCCACAAGAGCGTTTCRAGTGTGGTTCATGGTAGTCTTTTTCCTACTACTACTGCTACTAGGGTCTGATTTTGCTCTCTTGGTTTTTGTGTTTTGGGGAAAATCTTGTGAGTCAGAAGCAATGTATATAAAGGGTTCTCTTTTTCTGTGCACTTGTGATTTTTATAGGCCTTTATCATAATCTTCCTTCCTGCAGCCTTTCTTTCTCTAAGGACTCTGCTGTCCCTTGCCTTGTTTCTKCTTAGTTTCCTGAAATCTCTGGTGAAGGGATTCAAAGTAGGCTCTACTAGTTATTGTAGAGAGAGGTTTTGCTTTGCAAGTTGGAGTTCTGTGAAGGGGTCAGCAAGCATGTGAACAACACCTATTTTGATTCTGTTTTGACTCTGTGAAGCATTAAAGCCTGTAGTCATGTTTGAACGTGCACCTTGGAGCCTAAGAGGAATTCCTGGAATGGCCTCAAACACCAACTTTGTGGGTAGGACAAAAGGTGAGTGTTGATGGGACTGTCACTGCGCTTGCTGAGATCATGTCCTRTCGAAGGGACTAAAGGTTAAATACAGTTTCTATAGCACTTCTGGTTTACAGTCCTTATTGACTTACCCACTCCTTTGTTACAAGGCAAAACTTTCAGTTTTGCATTTAAGAAAAATGCTAACTCCATGAATTTATTTTAGGGTGTGTATATATTTAGTCATGTTTTACAGGTCCAATATATTAGTCGTAAATGCTGAAAATAGAAACTTGTTGCAAAAGGCTGCAACAGTTCCGTCACTGGTGTTTACAGAGGAGACACTAGGACATTCATTACCAAAGCAGAAGTCCTCATCCTTTCCCTCTGTCCTGGGGTGACCTTTGTGTAGAGTTGTCCTYTGCATGGCTGCTGCCTGGGAGAACCACCAGTTCCTCTGGCCACATCTGCAATATTTCTTGGTCCTTTTTCTTTATTTTTGTTTGCCTTCTCAGGTGCTGGTTCATCCACTTAGGATGAAGTAACTCTCAGTATTAATTATTGTTCATTTTCTGCATGGATTTCGTCATTCGTTCTCTTGTACTAGCTGCTTTTACTCCTGCAAATAGGTGAAGGAAACAAACGGAAGAATCTACTACAGTAACAGTTATAAAAGTGATGTGGAATATAAGTGATRGTATCATGATACTATTAAACCATGTAAAGGATTTGATGATCTTTTAGAGCTGGGGGGAGTGAGTTGGAGCACGCGTGTGCAAGGACTGCCTTTTGAGACCCATGTTGGCCACTATCCGCAGTCCTGTGTATCTTCTCAACTGGCTCGGGGAGACAGCAGTGCCCTAGTGCTCTCTGGGGATGTCACTGCTTTAAGATTTCGTCACCCAACAGAGAAGAGATGGAGGACATTTTTATAATGATGCCCTTGAGGTGCAGTGTCATGATTTGTCAGCTTGGTGTTGTAGAGAGGGAAAGTTTTGGACCTTRCAAGTCCTTTCTTGGTTCACCTGGCATCCTGCACCCTAGTAGCAACTTGGGTATTTCCTGCGTGATGCTGAGAATCTATTCAAGGCTCTGAACTGGTAGAAATGATCTTGGCCATCCTCTGCCTTTCTCTCCCCCTCTCCTCCCCGGCTGCTTTTCCACTCAACCTTCCACCTAGGAGAGATGGAAGGGGGTGGGAGGAAGTTGGACTGTGATCAAGACCAGGAAAGAGAGTGAGATCAGAGGGARGAAAACAGAGAAGGTGAGTCAGCTGGTTTTGGACCTAATACATTATTTGATTTATTGCTTCATTGTAGGTAGATTAGCTGATACTRGGCCAGCGCAGAAGTTAGTGAAAAAGAGTACAATTACTCAGTGCTGAATGGGTGAATTTCATCACCAGTAGAAATGTTTTAATTGTCTCTGCTGTAGTAAACTGATGCTTATGGCTAAGACCCAAGCCCACCTTTCCCCTCCCCTCCATTCCCTCTCCCAAAGTGATTTTTTTCTTCTTCAATTCTTATTCAAAATAACTTCCTTAATCTTAAAAACAGACCGAGATTGGTATCGGTGTGAACCTGTAAGTGTAAGGACTGTCCTAATGTTTTTACATGAACACGAGGTATTGAATATCCCCTGGGAGGCTTTGTGTGGTGATGGGAGGTTATTTTAGACATAGAAGTCTAGACACTTCTTGGGATCTATTGCACATCTATCCACCTGCCAGAATTGCAAAGAGAKTTTGTACAAGTTAGACTCCTGCCCCACAGAAGGTTTTCGTGACACAAATAACACTTAACTGGGTTAACATTTTTTTCTTCCTCTCTCCAGAGTCATTGCTCTTATTGCTGTAAAACTTAGGTAGCATATTGCACTTGCTATTTTTATTTTCATCTTCCTTCATATATTTTATTAACTATGTATATAGGAACAGCGTTATCTTTTCTACCTGGCTTTTTTGTATGTGTTAAGTACAAGACAAAGATTTTTCACATGCAATTTAGGCGTATAACTGCTTTTTTAAAACAAATTTTTGGTATAAAACTTAATTTAGACTTCCAAAGGACTCTTGAGGGATGAGTATACGTGTCTTTTCCAGTGTCAATCCCAAAAATAGTAAAAACTGTTAAAAACTATTTTCTTGCTTGAATATGCATTTAAACTACTGAATATACTGTTTTTATTTCTCAGTCATATCATTGGTTACACAATTGAGAATGTGGTCTAGACTATTACAGAATAAATCACAAAACAGCCTGACTTCCAGCAGCTTTTTAATTTGCCCAGTGTGTATAGCCTATCAACAAATATTGAGTTCTCTTCYTAGCAGAAGATAGATACATACTGGGCAGCCTTTGGATACCGCTGTCGTGCTGAGCCGTGTTGAGAATGACCTGGCATGTGAGAGGGTCTTTTTCAGCAATGTAGACTGCTTTACATATTTTTTTTAATTCATCTGGATTTTTCAAATATCCAGACTTTGCTGATGGGTAATGCCAAGTGCACAGGAGACTCTGGAGTTCATGAAACACCTTGAAAGAAACAAGGTGTTTGGAAGTAGCAAAAAAAAACCAGAGAGGGGGATGATGTATTTGAGTTGCTTGTGGCATTTGAATGCTGACTTTTGAACATTACTTAAGTACTATTTCTTGCTGTTGAACTAATTTATGAGTTCTCCCTTCCTTGAATCTCCTTTTTCTTCCTGGCGGAAATGTGGTTTTTTTTGACCTACATGAGATATTTAATTCATTCATATGATGGAAAGTGAAATAATAGGCTATAAATCTGGTAGCACACTCAATTAAAATGTTTTAAGATTTTTCCATATGTTTCTTAGTAAAAAATAATAACAAAACTAATATTAGTAAACTCATTTGAAGTCAGTGAATGCTTGCTCTGAGTGTGTGGGTGTTCTACATCATTACTSCCTGTTTTGTAGGGCTTTGGTCACTTAATTTTAAGTAAGTTTCTATCTGAATAGCTATGCCTCTGTATTGACTATTTTGAATAAAGATTTGCTGTGATTTTGTAATGTTTTACTTTACGAGATTAGTTTTATGGAGTGATTGCTGTTTTTAGGGACTCCACGGAAAAAATGTATTTTAGATGTGGTTGTTTTAACTTGTAGTAGGTCTTCAAGAACAAACAAATGTAAGTTTAAAAAAAAAATGCAGGTAAACTGAGAGCCACAATTATACTAATTGGGATATATACATTGAAGAGTCTCATGATTTAACACAGAATAAAGTCTAGCAGTTGAGTCAACAGAATGGATAGAAGGCAAAAGCAAAAGTAACATTCTAAGAAAGTTGAAATGAGAACTTTATAGCATGCTAAATTTTASTTTATGTACTTGTGCAGTTTGCTATGGAAACTATGGGCTTACAATGGCAAATGATGGGAAACAGTGGTCTGCTAGAGAGCATTAAAAATTGGGAATGCCAAATATGTACGCTGTATGTCAGCCTCAACTGAGGATTTGTTTTGAAAAAATAAATTGCTAAACAATGAAGGCCAGATCTTTTTATTATTTTTCCTGGGAAAAGAGTTTGTATAGCCTAAGGGAGAATTTGGTGCCTGTGGGAAAGAGAACACTGGGTTCAATTTTTAAAATATATGAGGACTTGCCAAGACAGATGGGAAAGAAAAAGCGCACCCTGAATTACTGTAGCCCTGGGAGTCTATGCTGATCTTCTGTGTGGGTTTTCCCATTCATAATTATGCTTAAATATCAAGCTGTGTATATCAGTTGCCCTGCATATGGAGAGGCTTGACCTTGTTCAGCTGAGTAGTCACTCTTTAACATGATTCAGACTTCATGGTGACAAGAGAGAGTCTGTCCTTACAAATTTCCCAGTTAATATGATAAAGGCGGCTGATGTGTTAGCCTGTGTCTGTGAGAGTTCATAGTCTGCGAGTTTCCTGTGGCTACATACTACAAAGCAGTAATGCAGACTGTGTTGCCGTTGTGGAATGAGTATGTTTCATGCGACTCCAATATCCACATTTAATTTGTTTTGAATGTTTGCTTGGCAGTACCCTGTACTGGGAATGCTTATTTTCCAGGCCCCTATAGCAACTTGGTAAGTTGTACTGAGTGCTTGTCTTGTTTCTCTTTTAGTTCAGGATATGATTAGTGCTTCTCATCTGTAGAATTCCAACATCCTGAACATCTTCATGACTTCCTTTTTAGCCACTGTAGTGGGGTAAACATCCTTTACGCAGTTATGGGGTAAATTGTTCAAACAATATTCTTGCTGTGGCTGCCATAAAGTAGATGTCAGATTTGTAATATGAATTTTTGCTTGTGTTGGCTGTTTGCAATGAACTTGATGTAGTTGTGCAAAACTGATTCACTCAACTGGATGTTTCTTTTGCTCCAGCAAGTATTTTATTTATATGCTATGTTGAAGTGGAACAGAGCACTCAGACCATTCCATCATGCTTAAAATAGCACATCCATCCAAATGTTTTCAGCCAGGTTGTTGCTTAAACTAATTTAGAGAAAGMATTTCTCTATGTTTTATTTCATTCATATAACTAGATTTGATATTTTAATTCTGTTTTCCTGTCTTTTACTCATTTCCCATGTTCTTAAAGACCTTGTRTACAGTAAAAAGTGGAATAAATACAGTAGAAACAGGATCATATAGTCTCAATATAAAGCAAGGAGATTGATGTGACAGATGCAGTGCTTTACGTTTAAAAATACTTTGTTAAAGGAAAGTTAAATTTGATTTCTCATTGATGTGTGTCTTTAACCTTTAGCAAGGRGGAAAGAATGGCTGATTCAGGAAGCTACGCGGTCTCATAAATCAGGGGAATAAAGAGACCCAAACTGAACATAATTTTGATTACTTTGTCCCCAATTGTTCTCTCTTCCTCTCATCACTGAGCCCACTTATGTGTGTGGTTGGGAGTTGTGGGTTTTCTTGTTTTATGTAAGTAGGCTTTGGGAAGCTCTCTGTTCTTTTCATTCCTTGTTATATTTCTGTGTGTTGCTCTGGTATCTCCGGTTGGTTTGGTTGCCCTCAGGGATCTGGTTAATCCGATAGTTAAGTCCATCTATGTCCCTGCTAGTTTTACCTATGCTGACACTGGAGAGATGTCTTTGCCTGCTTAGCTTGCTCCACAAGAAGTAAAAGGGTCGTGTGTTGGATTAGGTGACCCAAAGATTTACAAAACTTRTGCTCCTTTTCCTATGGCCTTGTGCTTCCACTTCTTATCTTGAGTCTGACAGCAAATTTCCTTTATAATCTGGCACTATGTATATTGTTTGCACTTGCCATTTGTAACTTGCATAGTTTTTTGTTTGTTTGTTTTAACTGGGAGGGGGAAGGAAAGAAAGAAATTGCAATTACATCCCTTTTCTTTCTCTCTTTTTCTCTTTTGTGCTCTGGTAGGCCTGGATGATTGCCTGCAGCAGTATGTCCATAAATTTGAACGGGAGAAGATAAATGGTGAACAGCTGTTGCAGATTTCCCACCAGGATCTTGAAGACTTGGGTATTACACGGATTGGACACCAAGAACTTGTTCTAGAGGCTGTGGATCTCCTGTGTGCACTGGTTAGTTAAACGGTGAACAGAAACCTGAATAATCCTTAGGGAATTCCGTAGAGGGGCGGTGTGTGTGCATAACTAAGGCAAGTCTTATAAAAACAGCATACCTGTCTTGCTTATTTTTACACATCGTGCTACAAGCAAACAGTAAGAATTTGTTTAACTGTGGAAAGTTGTGTGTTAGCAGCTCTTGCTCCTCTCCTGATAAGAGGCAATGCTAACTTCTTTGTTTGCACTCCAGCGGAAGGGAACCGTTGGGGTAACATTGTTAGAGCTTGTGATTCCRGTTAGTGAAGAGAGTGATTAAAATTGCTATTGAGTAAAGTGAATTTCTTGGAAAATAAGATATACTCTTGAAATCACAGCTGTTAGTGGCTGGTCACCTCAGTTGGGAAGGGTTTAGCAATTCTGCACAAAGTGAAGAAATGTGTTAATTGAGGAATGTTTTGTTAACTTAGTTACAGATTGGGTTCAGCTCTCACTGGATTCAGAACTTAAGCTGTTGCTCCACCTTATGTGTGATGTATAACTGCACAGATGTTTTTAACACAAGCATACTCTGAAAAGAATAAATACATATATTTCAGATTATTTTGCTCTGTGCAATCACCAGTTAAGGCTGTATTTGAATCCAGAGTTTGGGTGCACCCTTGAAAATACATTTGACACGAGGTGCGGGGTGAGAGCCAGCCATATATACAATTACATCACTGAGATTGATGGGGAAGAAGGCCCTGCAACATGTTTGCCATTACTGGCCTGAGTTCCTTTCGGTATGCAAGGCTTGCAGCATGCACATGCTCTTCTTAAAATGGAGAGTCTGTATTGCCCAGGTGGTATGTGCTTTTTTTCCTATTGTTTTTGCTGCAGAAAGGTGCTACAGAGGTCGTCTGTACTTGATAAATCATGAATAAATTGGATAGCTTGTACTGAGGGAAGCAAGTATAATAACATAGCTGCATATCACCTAAAATGCTTCCTGAAGAATTACTTTTACATTGCAGAACCTTTTATTTGCTCATCAATATTTGATATATCAACCTTTTTTTATCATTTAAGTTGAAAATCTAATAAGAAATGAATTAGTCTGAAAAGCAATTCATGCTGTGGGAGGGGATAATCTGTCAGGTGAATGCAAGAGTCTGGTGAATTGGAAAATGTACCACATACTGTATGCAATCTTGACTGAAGTAATGGATGTGGCAGCCCCTGAAGGCACATTTTTCTTCTTGCTCTTTAAAATATTAGAATAAAAAGAACAAAGCTGRATGACTGCCAGAACCTAAAGCTGTGTGTTATCTCCTACAATTTCCTTCTAATTTCCTTAGTAGACAGAAGTTTTGACCTCAGATTCGTTTCTGGAAATCCTTTGTGAAAAYCAGTTCAAGATAATGCATTAGACAGAGTTCCTATATTGTATCTGAAATGTCCTTCTTCTCCTGTAAGAGGTGGAGGAAGAAATCCTGTGTTCTAGCTGTGCCCCTTGTCACCTTCTTAATGTCGCTTCCCTCCCAGGTTTTAGGAATTGTTGTAGAAAGTCAGTGTTGATTTTTTGTTCCTTAGAGGGTGATATGTTTTCAGTTCTGGTGACAGCCCATATGTTATTTTGCTGGCTTGATCTTTGAGCGAGAAGATAGAATTTCCTTTGTCCATAGTGTTCTCTGAAAATGGATATGGGTATTATTTTTTTTTTTTTTTTTTGTCATTTCCATAAATTCTGGGACTTTGAATTAAAAAGCAAAGGCAGTGTGAAAGTTGTATTGCAGCTTTCACTATTCACTTCATAAAGTGGAGTTCAGGCCAGCCTGAGGTAGTTTTTGAAAGCTGTTTTTCATGTGCTGGGGAGAAGGGCTTGCAGGGTGGATTCTCCTTTCCCAGAGAAAACTTTTGGTTTTTTGTTTTCCATTTTTTTTCCTTCAAGGGTTTGCTTTTAGATGAGCTCCCTTTCATGGCTGTTTTGAAACATTCACAACTTTCGAGTCCATAAAGGCAGTGGAAATAGCTGGTTTTGGAGCATCATGGTAACTTTTTTCAAAGCATTGATCGTAAGGAACTTTCCATCATGTCAATGGAAACAGGACAGCGTGCAGGTAGTAGGTRTTGTGAGAAAGGACACCAAGTACAGCTCTGTAGGCTTTATTTTAGAGATAGAGCCCTCTGTGACAAGCTGAAAATGACACGTCTCCAACTTTGCTGCAGTAAACAATCTCTAGAGGATATAACTGAAAGATTAAAGCCTCTCTCTGTTTCCTTCCTGCATTTGACAGTACCCTATGTATGTATCTCCAGCTGCACTGCTTGTTAGGTGCTGTTCCTTCATCTGTTCTTAGCCTTAATACATGCAGCAAAGCTGCAGCTGAAGAGGGGGTGCGAAAGTGTGCTCAAAGAGTAAAGGTGAAGGTTGCCTATGAGCGTGCATCTCTGGGCTCTTGAGCTTGGCTAAGAAACTGCTCTGAAGAGGTGCTGAAGGTTTTTATTTGAGGAATTTGAGGGCCAGCTTAAGGACACCCTAGTCCCCAGAGGGGAAAAACGCATTGGCTTGAGTGTCTCCAACTTTTTGTGTGTGAAATGGTGAGGAAATCTGAAAATATTGCTTGAGGGAGAGAAGGGGAGGGAGGAAGACATTCCTTAGTTGAAGTTAAAGGAAGTATTTTGGAGYAAGGGAAGCAAACAAATATACATACACCTGCTTTTCAAACCCCTGCTAAACCACAACAGCAGGGGCAGGGATCCATAAAACAAGCTTTCTCAGTGTAGTTAAATGGAGCAAAAAGCCTCTAAAGCAGGGATGAATGTATAATGCTCATTCCTTGATGAGTAGATATGTCTGTTTGGGATTAGTGAACATAAAACTGTGCAAGGCTTGATAGAAATGATACCAAAATAGTTTCACTTTGAATATGTTCTTTGAATTAGGTTTCTGAACCTTGAAGATTCTCTCTTGCATGAGGGGAGAATCTGGAATAAGAAACAAACAGAACTCCCCCTGGTTCTCCTGCAGCTTAGGAGGAAGAGATTTGGTTTGTAAACAAGTGTTTGGAAAGGACAAGCTTGCATTCTTTCACTTTGTGTGCTTTGATAATTTCACATTCTGCAAGTGTATTGCAAATGCAGCAAGATATATCGTAACACAAAATCACCCTACCAAGTAATTACAGGATAGTGTGCTCTTAAAATTCTCAATATTGTCATCCCTGTGAAAGGTACTTGCAAAATTTAACTTGGAACGTGCAAAGGCCCTTTACATAGAGATGTGGATCTCTGTGGCTGTTACTTGATGAAAGTGCCATGTGTATGTACTACTGCCTAAAGGGGTCTCAAGTTAAATTTAGTGCTGTTCATTAAGAGACTTGATAGAATTTGCATGGTGGTGCATATTTCTTAAAACTAAGAGTTAGTGGCTGTGACAGTGCTGTGTATTAGTCCTGGTGTTTATGTAGGCAGATAGGGAGCTGAATCAGCTTTTGAATGGGTGTTCAGCCCATTTTCATCACTCTCTTTTCCCCCAAACCGCTTTTCAGTTGGATCAGCCAGCAGATCCAGCTCATCACAGTGTGACACGTGGGCCTGACGCRAAGGCGAGACCTCCCTTTGGTGGCAGCAGGGGTGTCCATCTCCCCAGGGCAGCTGTGACACAAGTGCTGTACGGGCCCCTTTGGCTTTGGCTAAATACAACTTCTTTTCCTTTCCCTCCTTTTATTTTTTCTCCCCCCTAGCTGCCTAAACTTGAGCAATTATTTGATCAGTGTGTTATTTTGTATTAAATATAACACACTTTGAAAGAGTACTCTCTCAGATATGCCCTTATTCACACATGCATGTTTTCTCTCTCATTCTTCTTGTCCCATTCTCTCTCTCCAGCCATAGTATCTTTCTCAAGGTTTAGCCTTGCTTGTGGCTACCCAGGTTAATGAGTAACAAGGTAGGAATGTTTGACATACTGTGTTCTTGACCGCTGGCTTTGGTCTGCTTTTTGATGAAAGCAGCTTTGATGTTTTAAATTGGGAGCGACAGGAAAGTGCAACGTGCCTCAGGTTCATGAGCAGCATGTAAAACCATTCGGTTGTTTAAATAATAATCTAAAATTTAAATGTTAGATATTGTGGCCCCAGTTTTGTAGAAGTCCTTTGGCAGGAGAGGGGGAAAAAACTRCTAGACTTTGCACTTCCCCTGGCATTGCTGTGCGGGCTGTGTGTGTTGAGCTCTGTGCTACAACTGCCGCGTTATCAGCATTCCTATCTGCTGCAGGCTGGAGCTGCAGCTCGGTGACAGTCTGAATTAACCTCGGTCAGCTGCAGCCTCCGCCCTCTTCCCATCCTCTGATTAGTGATCCCTTGTGCTTGCACTTGGCTGACCCTGAGGTGAGCTGCTTCGGGGCGCTAAACCGAGCGAGAAATAGCAGTGTTTAGGGAAAGGAGGAGGAGGCTGTGCACGTGCTCTGCCCGCTGCATGCTTAGCTTGGACCAGTGAGAGTGRTGCTGTGAGCAGAAGAGCACTGCCAGAGGGTTGGCTGTCGGGTGGTCAAGGTACCACCCGTGCAGAATCACAGCCCAGTTTTGTCAATACTGATCAYCTTCACTCTTTGCCATCATAGAGAGAACTGTACACAAAGGCGTGGGTATGTTTTGTGGAATGCTGTAATGTTTTCTGCACATTTGAGCAATGAGTCAAGAAACTAGCCAGATTTTGGAGTAGAAGGTGGTTTGGATTGCCATCATCCTTTCTGTTTCTGGGGCTCTTAAAAATCTTTAAGAACTGACTGAGCTGGGAGAGTCTCACTGAACTGACCCTTTGCATAAATAAGATGAGAGGAATTTGGTATGCAAATATTCTAGGGCCCTAAMCAGAATTTGACCTGCATATCCAAACTTATTCCGCTCTGTGGTGGGGCTGTCTCTAATGCTTCAAAATAGTGAGGTCCAGGATAAACTCGTAATTTCATTGCAATGCCGAACAGCCAGCCAGCAGTGCTTTAAATACAATCCTTAATTCTTTAGCTCTTTGACTTACTGAGTCCTGTAATTTTTCTGGTTTACAAAGTTAAAGATCTTTGTTTTCCCCCAGTTTACTGAAGATAGATGACTGGCTGATACTTTTAAGTTACTACGAAAATAAAAATATCAATTAATGTGTCTTAATTATGTTTAAGAAATTACTGGAGGAAGGGTCTMTGTCCTGTCTGGTGAAGTGTGCAATTGCAGATCCTTGGAGTGATGAGTTTATGCTTGCAGTGTTCGAGTACTTCAATGTTGCTTAGTTGTCCAAGTTTTTCCCTCTCTGTGATGCTGGAAAATGTAAGGATATCCTTTTGCTGTTGCAGCAGTGTTTGTTTTCTTGAATGTATCCTCTCAACCCTTAGTCCTGGCTCTGCTTCACCAGTATTTCCTTGCCAAGAGCTCTTGGGGGGAGGAGGGGACACTTGTGTAATTGACACCCACTGGGCTCACATCCGTGGGAGGTGAGAGGTACCTTAGAGGCAGCTGAATAGCCGAAATCTYCTCTTTACACTGGTGTGTCTGTGGGGCAAGGATTCTGAGTCACTTTCCATAACTTTCTCAGTCTGAACCATTCCAGGCTTTATTATGGACTTCTGACCATGGAAATAATAGTGGTGCCTGAGCAGAACAGAGGTTGATGGGAAGCAGTGGTCCTGGTGAAGAGTTAGTCATGTTTGGTCCAGCAGTTAGGAAACGAGTAAAAGCAGTGATGGTATGTGTGGAATTTACTCTTTCCTTAGCTATTTATTTTTTTTATTGGTGAGAAATCCTGTGTTTCAGCAGGGGGCAGTGAGACATCCTTTGGCTGGACCCTTTTCTGTTTCGAGTCAGGTTGGAGCRTGGACCAGCAGTGTGCCCTGGCATCTGAGGTTGGAAGCATCCTGGACCGTGCAAACAGGACCACAGCCAGGAGATCCGGGGAAGAGATTATTTCCCTCTGCTCAGCACCTGAGAACCTTCGTCTAGAGCACCCTGTGCAGTTTTGTGTGCTCTTCCTACCCCAGCTTAGGCAAGACACTGGCAGACTGGGTCTACSTCTGGAACTCCGAGCTGAATGGAGGAGTTTAGTGGATTTAGGTTTTCTGAGGGGGGGGGATAAGCCAAAAAACAAGACTATAGCTGGTAAAACCTGGGAGCTTTGGAGTTGGTCACAAGAATATGTGGCAGCAAGAGAACAGAGAAAGGGATAGAGGAGGCTTCAGTCTGAAAGAGCTGAGTGTTGACAGGGTCTTAATTTTCAGAAAAAGCTCATCAAATTTTGTAGAATGGAAGCAATCAAAAGCAAATTTAGTTGTGCATGTATGTGTGTGTGTGCAAATGTGTGTGCGTGCATAGCAAAAACAAGAAAATCCTGACTTAAAATTGAGTTGCCTTCAGAAAAGATAGAATGTTTGTGATATGCTTGGAATAAGACAATGGGCTTGTGGTGCTTAAAACTGCATTTGAAAGGTAAACAACATTTGATAGGACTTTGGGACTTCACTCTGATTGTAGAATGTCCTCAAATCTCTGTAGTGTCTGTAAAATTTGAGAGGTTTTGGCATCTGCAAAAGTATCTTTTAGTGGCTGTAGTGTGGGATAAGTTGCAAATAAATGAAAARTGTAGGACTTCTGAACCGTTTGGAAGAGGCAGTGTACAGTCTTGAATGTTATGAAAAGGTGGGTAGAAGAGTGGTACTTCCAGGAGAAGAACTAGGTGTCTCAAATGAAAGTAGCATTGATACTCTTGACCTCTTACCCCACCCTATGCCCCCCAAAAAGTGAGCAAATTCTCAAATTTTCATTTCCACTGGGCTTGTAACTTGTGGAATAATGAATGGGATCGTTATAGGGAGATTCATCAAACTTAAATGCTTCTTGCAGAACTATGGCCTTGAAACAGACAACATGAAGAACTTGGTTCTCAAACTGCGAGCATCCTCCAATAATCTGCAGAATTACATCAGCAGCCGAAGGAAAAGTGCAAATTATGATGGTAATACCTCGCGCAAACCTCCCAATGAATTCCTTACATCTGTGGTGGAGCTTATTGGTGCTGCTAAAGCCTTGCTTGCATGGCTGGACAGGTAAAATAATATTTATATTTTCATATATTGCTATAATGAATTTATTTCTCCTTGCCGGGCAGTTTCTAGCTGCAAGTTACCTAGGATATATCTACTCCTGGGTTTTCATCTTTGCTAGAACTGATAAAATTGGAAGATTGCATGTAAACTTGTGTTTATAAAGGTCAGGGAGATGTTTTTGCCATGTATTACTTTATCCTCTCCCCTTTCCATCTTTTAAATCAGCCTTCAGCAGCAGCTCCTGTGTTAGAAGAATTTTGTTTTACTGAAATTGAGATCTTTGCTGCTCAATTTTTCAAATAATAGAGCTGAAGAGACTCTTCCTCTGTGCTTTTTTTTTTTTTTTTGGGGGGGGGGGGATGTGCACGGGCAGTGGGGAGGACAAGATCAGGAGGTATTTTGTGACAACTGCAGCGGAAGCGGGCAGGCAGCAGAGCTGATGGTGTCCTGGCTCCTGGCTGTGATGCTGGGCAGGATGGTGGATCAACGTAAATTCTCCAGCCCTTTTCTGAGAAGGAAGGTTAGGAGGAGAGCCGCATGGGGACTGTCAGCAAGGAGAGCTTTTATCCTGGAATATAGCTGCTTTTCGCTAGGAATTGGTTCCATTTCCTGGCAATGACACTTGGCAGCTTGTTCCTCCACCTGGTCCTCCCCTGTACCCTGTTGCTGGCAGCTCACCCTAGAATTTTGTCTTGTTGCAGGGCCCCGTTTACAGGTATTGCGGACTTTTCCTCAATGAAGAACAGAATCATTCAGCTTTGCTTGGATCTCACCACTACTGTTCAGAAGGTCAGCTGACTGCTTTTCCCCTTTGCTTTCCAAAAGGGAAGGAAGGTGGGTGTTTGGGGAAGTAGCTGTGCTAACTGTGTGAAGAGTACAAGTTAGAAGACAGGGCAGGAATTGCGAGCTTCCTTCAGAGCTTGAACAAGTCTGTGAAAGGTCTGTTCCACTTTGCCCCATTTTTTTCTGAGGTTGTTTCTTATTCATTTAGTGTCATTTTGCTACTGCTGGRTGCATCTGCGGTGACTGCTGTTTCATGTTTTCTTGAGCTACCGTATGAAGATACTTGAGTTCTTGAAATGGTTGCTTTGCTTGGAAAATTGTTCGGTTCCAATCAGCAAGTTGAAATACCAATGTTAATTCTCATGAACATAATTACAGTCCACGTGACTGCATTGGCTACTAAATCTATAATCTTGGACTTTTAAGATCCTTTATATCCCATTTCTACTCCTGTAGACTCTGCATGGGAAATGCTGCGTGTAACATAAAGAGCTGCTGCCCAGCAATGTGAGACCGTGGTGTTACGTTTCAAATCCTTCTTTTTTCAGCTGTGTGATAAATACTCTGTTTTGGAATAGATAAAAGGGTGCGTAGCACCTGTGTGACTCATGGCAAACTGTCATTTTGCAGTCTGGGTGATGCTGCTTGGCTTCTAAACTGCGCAGACCGTGTGTCACTGCTTTATTGGGGGAGCCTCTTATTTGCATGCTTCAGCGCATGCAGAATTTGCTCAAAGCTATTAGTTAATGGCTRTGTAGTGTTAAAACTTTGAAGAAACCCATCCTGTGAAGTAGGTGATTCACTCCTTTAYTTTTGGGAATCATGTCACAGGATCATGTGAGTTGTCAAGTTGTGTTGACACAGARTTGTACAAACAGGATTGTGAAAGGATAGTAACTACCCACTATAAAGGCATGCTTGATTGCTGCGTATTCCTTGGGCACTGCAGGCACAATCGTAGAAAGTCAGTGCTTTACAGTTACAGTTTTACAGATGGTGAAATAGAGCATTGTTTCCTGTACCAGATGGTGTTGGCTGTAGAGCTCCTACAGGAACTGAGATATGAAATTGTTGAACTATATTAATAAAACTACTAAAAATGGTGTCTAATCTGTCAGATCAGCTTTTGATGGCAGTGGAATGAAAGTTGGCAAATACAATCCTAGCCTCTTATAAAAACATCTCTGCCAATTTGATACGAGCTATAATAAAGAATGGAATTGTTGTATATAAAGTAAAAAAAAAAAAAAAAAGAATAATGGCCACAGGAAAAAGTCAGCACTATTTCTTACTGGGATACTGCAAATGAATTAGAATTACCTGAAAACCTACTGACATGTAGGTCAGAGATACACAGCTGATAAAACTTTAGGTGAATTTTTTGATGTCAAAAGCTTTTAAGTATTACTAGGAAATATAGTGTAGGAGTAAATAGTCAATTTTCACAGTGGAGGAAAGAGAGCAGTATGGCTCTCATGAAACCTGTGCTGCTCTGCATGATCGTGAGTGGATGCAGGGAGTAGAGTTTAGTCCACCGTTTCTTACGGTTTTACGGCAATCTTTGCAAACGAAAAAATAAACAGTGTAGATAAAACTAGAGAAATGCAGAAGGATCTTGCAGTACTAAGTAGCTGGACTACATGCTGATACATGACATTCRCTACTGATTGATGCAGGCAAGTTCAGCAGAGAAAAAACAATGCTCTTCCACAGTGATGGAGTTTAGTATTGATTTTAGTGTTCAGGAGGAATCCTGAGCCTTTTGGCGGCAGGCTGTAGAAAATGTTATGTCGGGCCTTGTTGGTCATCACAACTGTGAATAAGTTATTAAGAGCTATTATGAAAACATAGCTGTGCTATTTTATGTATATCCTTGCTGTGTCCATATTTGCAGGGTTACATGTTAGTTTTTTTTTTTTTTTTCCTGGTCTTTTGTCTTAAAAAGTACGATATAGAGCTAAAGTGGAAGAGAAGAGGGCTCAAGAGCTATGGAACATTTCTTGGATATTTTATGGTAGTTGTGCAGGCTGAGGTGTTAATGAGAGGCTAATGTCTTGGAATCTCAGATCGTCTAAATGGGCTTTTTAGGCTTTTCCCCCCACACACACCTTTTAAATATTGTAAATCTTTTTTCATTATATACTTGTTGTTTTTAATCTAGGAATCTAATACTGTTCTCTAGCTCAGCTCTTCTTAGAGGGAACAATGGCTACTTCTGTGTTCTGTTAAATGAACTTGTTTCATTTCAGAGACTTGTGTACCTGAGTTGTGTAAGTAATTCTTTGTGTGCAGTCCCTTGGCCTTCGTGAATGTCATCAATAGCATATTTTATAAATCACTTATACTATTTTGACAAATATATTTTGGATCTGTTTTGATGCCTCAAATAGAAGGAGCCCTGGAATCCGTGTTTATGAGGTGTAGGGCAAGCTCCTGTGCGTTGCTTTCTTCAAGCTTTATTGTGCACAGCCCTGCTTTTCAGCAGAAGTCTGCTGCTGTAATTAAATGCCATGTTCCTTTAGTTTTAGAGGTTTATTATTACTTTCTAGCACGGCTAGAAAATAGTTATTTAACAGTAYACTTGAGTCCTGCCAGGTGAAACTAATCTGTGTAATCCCTCCAGCATGAAAAACTTTATTTCAGGTCAAAGTTAAGGTGTGTTAATTTTTTTTTTTTTCTTGTTCTTGCTCTTTTAGGATTGCACTGTGGCTGACATGGAAGATAAAGTTCAAACTGTAGTAAGTATGAAATTCCTTTGGAATTCAACTGCATGCATTCACATAGATTTCAGTGGCTTCTATACTAATTAGACTGATGACATAGTACAATCTATAGTATTCAATAAAATATCTCTATGGGTTCTTTTTTTGAATGCCTTTTATTGTAAAGGAAATTAATGAAATTTATGACTCAGTGGACAGTGTGTGCGTGCAGCACTAGCACGCATATTCCTTAAACCTTCATTGCATAGCTACTTTTTCTAAGAGAATGCAGACTTCAATTTTAAAGGTAGGGTAGTATTGTATAGAATGATAATCGCCTAAATACACCAGTTTGCCTGTGGTATGCATTATGATTCTTCTTCTAAAAAAAATATCCTACCTATAGATATAAAATTCTGTGTCTAGTTGTACTTGAGCCTGAAAGTTTTCAAAATCTGTTTGAAGCAGCCTCGGGACCGAAGGAGGGCTGTAATGGAATGCTTTTTATATTTTGTAACAGTTAATCATCGCTTCCTGCTTTTGACGTGAACCAGGCTGTGCTCTTTGATAAGGCCTTCCGCTAGGTCATAGATGCTTAGGAATTTAGTAGCACAATAACTAAAAATAATTTGGTCCATAAATAAAGAGACCACGTAAAAAGGGAGTTTTTTGCTGCTTTCTTTTTACTTTTATGCACACCCACTCTGGAATAGGTATTGTTGTTTGGAATTCCCTTGTTTGAGCAGTTCCTCGTATTCACACTTGTGCATTGTTTTGGTTTATTTCATTGTTGCTCTACAAAGCGGATTTAAAACAAACCAAAAAGAACGGTTGAAGCTATTGTTTCCAGGGACCATTGTGGTCCCAAGGAACCTTTTTCCCTCACCAGCAGGGCTCCTGAGTTACAGTCTGGGTTGAAGGAAAAATGCTAATCCCTTTGTGAAAGTAACTTACCTGGGTGGTTCCCAAATAGGTTATAAATAACTAGCCTGCTGTGTAGTAAACCTTCCTCACCTCTCTTATTGTGAGTTACTTTAAATGTCASTACTGTACAAACTTACAACAAGATCCAAAAAGAGGCACTGTGGGACATTAGTCAAATTTGTGGGTGGAGAGAAGCCTCATTCTTCAACTACAATTTTTTTTTCTAAATAACTAGCCATTCTTATGCTTAAAAATATTGAAAGAGAAATCCCTTCTACCTTTGACTTTATTGACACACACAGAGAAGGTTAAAATTTGTCTTTAGTTATAATGCTGGCTTAGGATCAATTATGTCTTGGTCAAAAGGAAATACGAGCCTTGGCTGAATAAGCATTCCAGAAGAGGTCAGTTCAGAGGCATGAAGGAGAGAAGCAATTCTGAAACACTTACTGCTAGGTGTCTTACCTTTATGCCTTACAGCTTTGCGCGCAAATAAGTCAGTGGTCAGCATGGTCATTTTTAATGACTCGTAGCCTATTTTGTTCTCATAGTAAAAACAGCAAACATTATGAACGTGTTAATAGTTGCCACAAGGAGTCATGAAAGTATTTGGTCATTTTGATGGGTTGTGTTTATGCCCAAACAAAGGAAACCCAAACCCATTTTTTTTTCTGTGCTGTGTGTATTGATTTTTTTTTTTTAAACACAGGACGTACTGTCACCTGTAAGTGAGCTGCCACTAGTGGAATCAGATCTGTCCTGTCCTGTGGGAAGACAAGCGTGCTGTAGATGAGATCTGTAGAAATCAGTCTTCTATTTCATTGATTCCTAATTTCACTGTCTTAGCAAATCAAGTTTTAGAACTATTTTCCATTATTGAAATCTGAAATTGGATGAAGCTGGAAGAGAACTTCTTAAAACATTTTTTTTTTGGTGTGTTTTCATTGTAGTCGAAGACTTTAAATGGAATTTGTGATAAAGCCATCCGATCAACGACAGATCCGTTAATGAGCCAGTGTGCTTGTCTGGAAGAGGTTCACTTAACCAACATCAAACCCGGGGAGGGCCTGGTAAGAACCACTTCTGGAGTGTCCTGCTGAGCCTGGTGTCCATAGGTACTCCTGCAAGCTGCTGCATGCATACGAATAGCTGTGCATTTCGGAACCATGAATATCCGGTGGGGAATAACAACAGGCAGGGGGGGAAAGCCTTGAAGGGCGAAATATCGGGACATCAGTGGATGGGTAGGACTTTGTGTTTTTGAAGGACACCTTTTTATTTTTGCTTGATTGTGAAGAATGAGGGGTTTAGAGGCTTTTGTTAGCTTGAATATGAGAAACTTTAACTGTTCAGTGGCTGTATTGGACAATATTAGTATTCCTGAATCTGTTTGTTCAGTCCATTCCACTCGTCTGAGTCCTGGATAAGAGAAAYTGAAGTTAAAATCTTGACAAATATTGACAAATATGCTTTCTGGGGAATGTACGTGTTTAGAAAGTCTGAGAGGCACTTCTGATTAAGTGCATTTAAAAAAAAAAAAAAAAAACACTTTTAAAGAGAGCTTTACAGCCTTGCTGTGCTATAATTTTACATAGTGACGTAGGTCACTGGGATTGACCAAGTCAGTCATGCGTTCTTGAAATTTTGGGTGTCTCTATTAATGCACAAGTCACAAGAAAGTCGTGTCAGCTTGACTGGACTAGATAAAAAATGAGGAGGTAGGTATGTGGAATTGGATAGACAGCCAAACTGATTCCCTTTTCAGGGAAATATTTCACATGTAATTATTAGTAGCTTGATGGTGATCTTTATTTTAGTGTTCATGTGATCAACACCGACTCCATCTGCATCTGCCCTTGCATTTGCACTCGGCATTACCCAACAGAGCCACAAGTAATTAGTTCTGCTCGAGTTTTTACTGTGTATGTCAGAATTGTGGTTAGGAGGTCATTTGTGTTTTGACTTGCTAAGAGAAAGTGCAAAAGAACATGTATACAATCTGTAGTCTTGTGTAAATGTGCTTTTTATGGAAAGAGCTAGTGGCCATCTATTAAAATCTGTAATGCTGCAGTGTGGGCAGGGTAGTAAAAAAATTAAAAGTTTGTTCAAGACCAAATGCTATAAACACAACTAAATTAAGATTAAGGTTAAAAGCTTTAAACTGCATTCTGCATTGTCTTATAGATAAATATTATCACAGTAAAGTGAATTACAAAAAATAAACTGTAAGGTTTAAGTTGATCTTATGATTTCAAAATTGTCAGTGTCCTAATTTAGAAAAATACAGAGACATAGAATGTGATATTAGATTGCATGTTTTTTTCTAAGGGAAAGAAATGTGAATTTTTAAGGTTTTTTGTTAGTTCCGAGTCTGAATTATCTCATAATTGGATATATTACATAGGTTTCTTTGTCCTTAAGCTTTTTCTTCCTTTTTCTATTTACATTAGGGAATGTACATCAAATCAACTTACGATGGATTGCACGTAATTACTGGAACTACAGAAAACGTAAGTGAAGATAATGTAGCTTAACTTGGACTATCTAAATGTAGTTTTGATAAAGTTTAAGTACCCACCCTTTTTTCTTTTTTTTCTTCTTTTCACTATTCTCTTCTTATTTTGTCTGATTGTCAGTATATTACTGCTTTAAATACAGTGGTTTATCCAAAATTTGCAAACACTTTGTGCCTGAATGTTTTACTATTAGTCTAATTAAATCAGTTCGTGCAAATGTGTGAAATGCTTAAAACAGTTGGTATTAGAATAGTTACTTTAATGAAATACTATGTCTGTCCTGAGAGTTTATGGTATCTTGCTTAACTAAGTCTGGAAGTATTAATTTGCTCTCCTTTGGTAAAGGAAATTTGTCCTAAAAAGAATAATAAGCCTCAACATGATAAATTCAAAAATGAGCAATTAAATCAGTGACCTTTCCAGTGAAAAGATTATGTTGTAAAAAGATGACAAAAACGTAAGACTTTCGGAGCAGTCTACTGGAAGGAACTGATCGGCATGATACACACCACAGAAATCTTTTGCTGTAGGTGGCTGCTTGTTGTTAGTAGCTGTGACCTTAATAAAGGCTTCCCTACAAAACTTTGCCACTGAACCTCTGGCTGATGATTGAGGCCGTTACATGGTGCTGTAACGTTGTCAGTAACACCTCTCTGTGAGAGCAGGGGCTGAAGTTAAAAGTTTGAGGAAAAAGAACTAGTAGTTCTAGTTGCACGCTTGCCAGCTAAAGGGACTGGGGAGGAGTGGGTGGAAATCTGTGCCTGCAGGTCATAGTGAAAACTGAAAGCTTTTATGCCAGCTTATAATGCTGTTGGCCTGGTATACCAGTTATAACTCAGCATTGGATCTGAAACACAGACCCAGTCCAATTTGAGATGAAATAAATCTGAAAGAATGTAGCATTGAGTGCTGCCAAACTCCCTGTGCATATAGATTTCATTTTGGAGGCCATAAACAGGGTGGTATTGCTTCTTGAGTGTTAACCAAAGCCCAGGACTTCAGCCTGTGTATAAATGCTAGTTCTTCTTTTGAGGAAACTGTCCTCTTGGGGAAAGCAAAACTGAGGGGGAGCTACAAATGATATTTTTCTAATAGCGTAAGATCATTTTGATCAGGCTGTGCCATAGGCCCATTTTCCTTTTAGCCTTGGAATGGTAGTTTACTAGCTGTCTCCAAAAAAACCCTTTATTGGAGCACAGTAGAATTGCACCAAAAAGGAACAGTACTGCACGKTAAAAGGAGTGGGAAAGCCGATGCTTTTGACGCCAATCTGCTACGAGGATTCCTGAGTTCAGCCTCCCTGTCTGTGTCTTCCTGAGCTGCTTTGGCCTGGATCTAAACTTTGTTCTTTCCTCTGCTCTCACAATGCAATTGCAGCATCCCCTGTGTGGGCTGGGCTGTGGTAGCAGCCTTCTGTCCCAAATCCCCCACCCTCTTCTGTTGATCACCCAGGGGACCTCCTGGAACAAGTGGTGTTTTCCACAAACATAATTGTGGCACAGAATATTTTATAGTCTTGGCTGAATCACATATACACAGCCCTTCACAGAGGCATTTCCTTGCAAAGGAAGCAAGAAGACAATGAAGAAATGGGGTTACTCATGATAGCTGGAGCCTCCCTCAAATTCCCCCACGTCTTCCCTTGTTGCACAGTTTATTCCTGCAGTTCCTTCAAATAAAACTGTTCCTTCAGTTCTGAAAGTGTGCTAAGGAGGGGCAGGAGTCCTTAATCCTAGGATTATGGAGTCACTGGGAAGAAATGGCAGGATGGTTACCAGGTGCACAGGGGGAAATGGAGAGGTAGTTTTGGCCCTATCTAGTATCCCTGTGGTTTACTGTGCTAATGTGCCTGTGCAGGTCGTGTGTTGCCAAGGCTGCTCAGGGCTCATATATTGTGGCAGCAAAATAACTGCAGCAATAGCTGGTGCATGGTACCTGCTGTAGATAAGTCTGTCTAAATATTGACACACATCACTCATTGTTCCTGCCTGGTGGTTCCCCAGAGCTTGGGTTGCTTTTTCCTTTTGTTCCAAGAAAAAAGTATTTTGGGGTGTTATTCAGTATCTAAGTACATGTGATRTGTACAAACCCATTTGTTGACCTTAATGGGGGCAGATAACTTCATGTTAAAGGTGGCAGCTCTTGTTTACATTAGTAAATGGTCCCATTTTGTGTTTTGAATGGATTTTGTTCCCATCTTGTACATTCAAAACCTTACTGATTTTTTTTTTTCTTTTTTCTCTTTTTTTTTCTTTTTTTTCTTTGTTAATAAACATTTAAAAACTAAGTTTACAGAGAGAGTTAATTTGTTACGATCTGTTAGGGACAGCAGTCCTCTCCTCAGTCATCTGTCTGAAACTATGGTATAAATTCTGGCTAAGGTACAGTYTGACTTGTGAATATTTAGGCCATGTCATTCACTCCCCTTATTTTGAGTTCCCCCAGTATCAAAAGCAAACCGTAAGTTGCATCCCTTGGCATGTCACTGTTGCTGGGTATAGCATAGCTCTTTGTGTGATGCGGTTGTGTGGAGATYTTCAGTGACATTCTCTTAGTTATATCCACAGCCTTCAATGTAACCTGCACTGGGAATGATGATGGGAGGGGAAAAAACTATTGAAACATGCTTTCTGTTTTCTGCTTTGTAGTCCCCTGCTGATCGATCTCAAAAGATCCATGCTGGTGATGAAGTGATCCAAGTTAATCGGCAGACTGTGGTTAGTAATAAATTGTCTTACCAAACTTTCTGTATGGTTATTTTGCAAAACTCTTTCCTCAGCAGTTCTAGATGGATAACAGCTTTGTTACATGTGGGCTATTCTGGTGTTTTCTGATGAAAAAAATTTAKTTTTTTTAACATTGTTTTCATGTCAGTTTGTACTTGGATTTAAAATTTATTTTTTTAATTCTTACAGTATTTTATTGTGAGTGAATATTATTTATTAAAGTCTTCCACGTGGTATTTAAGGCAGACTATACATTTTTTACATTTATTTTTTTTAAGTCTACAAGAATGCAAATAAAACCAATTTAAACAAAKCAATTATTCTTCAAGTAGTCTGCAGCTGGAACCTTAGTGAGTACAGTTGTACTTAACGCAGGTAAAGCAATTTCTTTTTTAATGTTAGGAAGAAGTATCATTATGGGAGTTCATTCTGAGTGAACACCTCTATTGCTCAACTTGAGCACATTCCTGCATCCTGCTAGGACTGGACCTGAGGCATAAACAGCAGTGCCCAAAATCAACTTAAACAACTCTCTCTCTTCAAAACAAAAACTCCCTAAAAAGGAGATCCTAAACTTTTTTATTGTTCCGTCAAATTTTGTGGGTTTTTTAATCTCTTTTTCTCTTTGGTTTCATGCATAAACAGATTGACTTTCAGAAAAGTGCCGCTAAATAAAAAGATGCCTTTATTCTCTTCAAGGTGGGATGGCAACTGAAAAACCTGGTGGGAAAGCTGCGAGAGAATCCTGCCGGCGTCAGGCTCCTGCTTAAGAAGCGGCCCAGCGGCTCTTTCAATTTCGCCCCGGCTCCGCTGAAGAACCTGCGCTGGAAACCACCCCTGGTGCAGGTGAAAGATGAGGCCTGACTGCGCCAGCTGTAATGCCTGGGTGCAAGTGCTTTAGGTTTAGACCTGAAAGAGAGAGCTGGTAGAAATGCTCCCTGTGATGTGTGTGTTAATGCAGATCAAGGAGGCYTGTGAAATCGCTGTCCTCTCCAGGTTCCTATTAAAAGGAGGAATGTTTCTCCTTTCACATAGATCATGCTGCCTTGATATATAAAGAGAGTAGGTGTGTTGAGCACTTTAATCGGTCACTGTGGCACTGTTGTTAGAAAGAACTTATCTGAGGCAAAGCTGCTGATAGTTGTGAAATTCATCAGCCTGGAGTAATAAATGCTCCCCCTGTTTTAACCAAGTAGTAGAGTTTTGCTGGAATAACTTAGGTTACGTTTCAAGATATTTGTTCTCTTGAATCCAGTGTAGGGAAATAAATTTTGGGGGAGATTTATAAATTAGGTAGCAGGTAGGTGAGGAAGCTGAAGTTAACAGCTCTTAAATAACACACCATTCCTTAAAATGTTTATATGAGGGAGTATAGGGCTTGCTTACAGGATGAAATAATCTAATTGAATCTAAAATGATTACCTGAAACTCTGGRTGCCTAAAAGTGAGGCAACAATAAAACCAACAATGAAATGGCAAATTTGTTCAGATGAATAATACCAATAGATTTTTGCGTAGCTTCCCCCACCCTAGTGGTTTAGGTTGATGTGAGTTATCCTGACCATCATGTTCCTGCYTATGCCCYTGACCCAGGCATTGGGCTGTATGGGATGAGGRGCAGTGAGCTATCTCCAAGTGCTRCTAATTGTATGTGTGTTTAACATGRTGCACTCTTTGTTTTCAAACATTTCAGACCAGTCCTGTATCAACTTCWACCCAGTCAGCAGAAAGTACCATGGACACCTCACTGAAAAAAGAGAAACCAGCCATTTTGGATCTCTACATACCACCTCCACCAGCTGTTCCATATTCTCCTCGGTATGCAGTAAACATGTATTACGGAACAAAAAAGTCCTTTATTATRCTTGGTTTTGAGCTACCTTGCTTGTTTTTAGAGGTCTGTGCAAATTAGCTTAAGGAAACTGCAGATCTCATTTTCTTCTGATTACTTAAGTGCTTAAGTTTGTTTAGGTTTATGCTTCAATACGTAAGACTATTATAGTAGATTTCATTGTTAGAAGATTGTATACCATATAGAACAGAGTTGTTCCCAAAGAAGTAATTGTTGTTCCTTATTTTGTTGTAGGGTTGTTTTTTYGCTTTTACTTTAAAGTCCAGCTTGCACATAGCAAAGTCATTTTTTAATGTTTTATTTTCCAGTGCTCTATTTTGGCCAAGTTTAGTAACTGTTGTTGATAGAAAAGAATTTACACTGAATTATTATGTATGTAAATTATAAAACACAGGAATGTTCCCACTAAAGGGAAGGGATATTCAATTCACTCAGTTTTAATTTTTTTCCAACAAYGTCAGCTATAAAAAGCAGACCTGTGTATACAAAATGGGGAGGCTGTGGTGTGGCTAGCTTGCGTTTGCTCTCAAGTCCTTGTTCACTGATGCGAGAGACTTGCCAGTTGACCTGAGGGACCAAAGGCAAAAAGGATTTTCAGGCAGGCAGATATTTCCTGAACTGTCCTGGCACAGTAAGTATGTAGCTCAGGACAAAAACCTGAGTCACCTTTTGCTAAAAGCCACCCATGGGATGAGTGGTCACCTGCTGTGGATCTAAAGCCTTATACTGCACCAAGAGATACTTCAGAGAAGTCTGGTGGGTCACCAGAGTAGGATAAGTTCACCAAATTTGGACCTGCTTTGAATGCTCTCAGTTTTTCATGTTTATGCGTGAGGAACACTTTGGATGCTCAATTCTTAAAAATTAAGCCTGTTAGTTAAAATACATATATGTATAGAAACTTAGCATCCATCTTACTGCTGTCGTTGAGGCGGCAATGGGTGTCTTCCCATCACAAGACAGTCTCCACATGGTGGTGTAGTAGAGCTCTCCACTAACATCTGGTCATGGTGTAGCGTTACTATGAAAATTCAGTCTCTGAAGCTCCATAAATAGCTTCATTCCATTCACTGAGTTGAAGTAATGGTCTTGAWGGAGAGCTAGAAGAAAATGTATGCATGGGCCAGATGAGTGTTGTGAATACTGAGTCTGTACGTGGTCAWGAGCCAATTGCTAATTTATGTCAGACTTGGTTGATGGTTCCTTCAAGCAGTAAGATGACAGCACATACAGAAGAGGGGRGGAAAATGGGATAAATCTGAACTAAGAAGGTGTTTRTCTTCTAAAGATAGTAACAAGGACTTGTTCTGAAAATAGCTGTTCCTGACCACTGAATATGAATATTTGCTCTAGGAAGGGAGTTCCTGCAGAAGTAGCTGCAAAGAAATGTGTATATACACTTTGAAGGGGTCTCAGTACTTGAATGGAGAAGAGATGGTGATAAAACTGTCTTATAATGACTGAAAAGCCCTGTCCCTAAGGTGGAGGTGATAATAGATGTGATGCACAGATGGATAAATCCTTCTCCACACTCCTGTTAGAACTGTGTACCTGACGCTTACAGCTTTGACATGTTTAGTGTTGAAAGACTCATCATTCCACAACAACGTTTTTAACATTGGTACATATACCTCTAAACTTCTCCATTACATTGCCATACGTTACTGGCTTATTTAAGAGATGTGCGAGTATGAGGACTTAGCTTTCTGTTCTCCTTGATAAGTATGTTTAATGAAGTCTGCCATCACCTAGAGTGCTTTGTCATCTTCAGCTTTTGTTCAGTTTGTTTGCAGAACAATGGCAGCTGGTGAAGARCGTGACTGTGAGCTTTGAAATCCCTTTCAAGCACACACATTTTTGTAGTGTGGAAACCTTTGGTCACTAATTGAAGTAAAATTTCATTGCAGAGATGAAAAGGGGAGTTTTGTTTATGGAGGAGGCAGCAAACCCAGTCAGCCACTATGTGGGTCCAAGGGTGCCGAATCTCCGAATTCTTTTTTGGATCAGGAAAGCCGAAGGCGAAGATTTACTATTGCTGATTCTGATCAGTTGCCTGGATATCCTGTAGAGGCAAATATACTACCAACCAGGATGAGGGAAAAAACACAGTCCTATGGTGAGCTCATTTCTCTTCCATTATTACTATTGTAACTCTAAAATATGTCATTCAGGCTAGAATGTTTGGCATGAGAAAACTACTTGCTAGACTAATGCTACATTTGGAGTAGTCATGTGGGAAGTGTACCTAAAATGAAATTAAACATCTGATGAAATAATTTCACATGAACATTGTTTCTTTAATGAAATTCTTTAATTAAGCTGAGCTCCGMTGCCACATTTGTCCAATTCCGTGTGTCCTTTTCTATGAAGTCGAGATTATAACTTAAAATCATTATGTTCATTATAGAGTTAGGGATAAGCAAGAGCCTGCCTATTCAATCTCAACATAGCATGTTCTTGTTTCACCAGTCAAAGTAGTTTGGGTCTTTGTTTTTGTGTGTTTTGGGTTTTTTGCTGTATTTCTCTGAGTTTTAACTCCTTATTGCTGTGTGTGTCTCCTTGTTTTTTATGTATAGTATTTAAATATTTAAATGATGGCTTCTTAAACTCGGTGCAGTTTTCTCATAACCTTCTCCATATTGCCTTTAGGAAAACCTCGTCCTCTGTCAATGCCTGCTGATGGGAGCTGGATAGCAGCTGCAGAACCTTTCTCAAGGTCCCGAGTACCAGGGAGAAAAGGCAAGATTTAGATCTCACTCCCCACCTTTCTCTATCTTTGTCTTCTCAAATCTATTGGATTCAACTAAATGGGAATACCTAAATTAAGAATGAAGGATTGGATTAGTGTGTGCAGATCATTGGACGAATCCAAGGTCATGTTTGTTGTAACCGTGCTAGAGCTGAACTTTTTTATCTGTTTTAAAGTTCATGCAAGTGTTAAAAGTAGAGTGATGTGACTAGGGCAGATCTGCACTTACCTCTTCATATAACACCTTTGGCCTTTTTGCTGTTGTGCATATTCTTTTCCCCCTTCCCCCTCTCTTCTGCATTTAATGTTAGCCATGAAACCTTCCATTTTATCTGTCTTTGATTGATCTACCATGGAGGTTGTTGTAGAAGCACATGATTTTCGGAACTAAAATGCTGAGCATTATTCCAACATGTGAGCTGGATTGGTTTGGGACAAAGGTCCATGGTCCGTCTAGCCTGGTGGTATGTCTCTAGCAACAGCCACAAGCAGGTGCCTAAAAAGTAAAATAAGAAAAAAAGGAAAAAAGAAAAGGGAAGAGCAAGCATAGCAAATCAGTGATCAAAAACCAGGAAAGGACTCGCATCTTTATTTGCAAAATTGATACCTGTCATCCAAAGTAATGTAGCTTTTAAGGAAATMATGAGTCATGTGCAAACTTTTATCTATGAGCAGCTTGAAAGAAGCATGCAACAAGGAGACCTATTAGTTGTGACTCATGATGATGATTTGTATGCAAGTCATCTGTACTAGCAGTTTTGGTGCATATGAATCTGAAATTCAACTATCATGTTCTGTATTAATATCTTGTTTGTATTAGTGTTGCATTAAAAAAAAAGCTGCAAATTAATTGACAGCTGCCCRTGTCCAATGTTGCAAAAGGTAGCCAGAGTCTGAGAAGTGCCATTAGAAACAAAGAGCAATATAAGAACGTAAAAACATTCATGGAACACTGGATATCCTTGAAGCCAACAGTAATTCTTTTCTTCCTTCTTCCTACAGGTGACGATGTCCTATGTAGGTACTTCAGTAATGAAAGAATACCCCCAATCATTGAAGAAAGCCCCTCATCACAGCATCCCTTTCCAAGGCCAATGTCTGAAAAGCATTTGGTGAGAGGAACAGATTATATTCGAGGCAGCAGATGTTTTATGAATACAGACCTCCACAACAGTGCAACAATTCCTTTTCAAGAGGAAGGCTCTAAAAAACCTTCCGTTACATCATCCACAAAATCTTCCTCAGCAGAGCCCTCGCTGTTGGTCAGCTGGATCACAAGACTTAAGTTGTTGACTCACTGACTGTTGTTCACAGAACTGTTACAAGTGCCTTTGTTCATCAGTCAGAGTTCTCTGCTTTTCAGCTTAACCAATGCCTAGTGACTAATGTGATATTCTTTTCGTGGAGATTTTTACATCTTTCCATTGTCTTTGTGAGTTTTTGATGGATCAGAGAAGGTTTTATAATGCTAAGAAAGAAGAAAATATAAAGGTTAGGTTCTTCCTGCCCAAAAGTGGGAGGCAATTGTTCCCCTGGGAAATGAGTCAAATTCCAGTGATGTAGAGGCCACATCTGACCTGAAATCTGCCTGACTATTCAGAAGAAATCACTGCGTTAGTCAAGTCCAGTGGCACTTGGTTTGTCTGCCTGCCTAGAGGCTGTGCAATTGGCCGGGTGTCAGAATATGTAAAGCAGACCAGAAATTGTGGGTCTCTCCTGACCAGGAAGGGCAAGGAGGGAGGTGTGGTTTTATACAGCAAGTATCGCATGAGATTCAGCCTTGTAAGGAGGAAGTGGTAGTATTTTTTCCTTCTCTGATTTCCAGAGAAGACTTGGATTGCAAATCAGATTGTGTCAAGTTTCCCATTTCATTGAAGTCACAGTACAAATAAAGGGCAATGAACAGCACGACAGTGCTCATCCATAAAGATACGTGGATTGCTACAACAGGCCAAGGAGATGCATCTGTAGAGGTGGTAAAAGAATATATTTTTTTCCTTAATTGTTTAAGAATGATTTGCTGTTAACCAAAGTTATCTTATAAAGACAGTCCTGTTGGACTTGTGAGAGCTTTTACAGTGGTTCAATTTTTGAATGATGTGCTATTTTTGCAAAAAGTATGTGCTATGATACACTACAGTTGTAAGATGTCTTGCTATTTTCTATATAGTTGAAGTTTTTACCCCTCCAGAATTTTAAAGTAGCGTTGGGTATTTGGGGAGGAAAATAAAACTTGTTTAAAAAAGATATTAAAGAGGTATTGTTTAAAAAATGTATATGAGATTGTTAGTATGCAAATGGTTGTGTTTGAAGTAATTTAAATGTTAAATATAGCTGTGTATATTTTTTACTCTCACACAGATACAGTTTGTACCTTCCTGACTGCAGTATTGAGCAAAAATTAGTCAAATGAAAAGGAAAAAACCCAGTTTGTATTCCCCATTGATTTCAAGACTAAATGTTTTCGTAGATGAGGCATTGCCATCAGCCTTTGCTTGTTCAGTCTTGTTGAGGAAGATAATAAAAGCCTTCATTCAGTGTGGTGAAGGGGAAGGTTTGGACAGTGGCMCTGTGACTAGGGCAGGAATTCTGTGTATTAGCACTAGTATTAAATATATACCCTGGTTTGGGCTGTGGAGCTGTGAACATTCAGTGCTATAGCAGGTTTGTGTAATTGTGTTGCAGCCCTGTCGAGGTGGAACATTAAGTTCAGTATTAATCACATTTGATTGCGACTCCACTAGTGATGCAAGTGGGAGCTGGTTTGGGCCTTTTTGATCAAAACACACTGTAATAGTGCTGTTTCGTGCAAACTGCACCCACAAACGTGGCGGTTTGTCACAGAGATGTGGCCAAAGACAGCTGAAGGTTTGCAGAGGTTTGGTCCTGCCGCAGGGAAAGGGACTGAAACCATAAATCTGGTTTGTTTGAGTTGCACGCAGGTGCATTTTTAAGACCCTGAAAACTCAGGGTTGCTTCCTGTGTTCTGCTCAGTTCCCTTGAAGTTTGATCTCATAGTAATATAAGCTTGCCTTAATTTAACAGGTAACTTGAAGTCACTGCAGCTATGAGACGGGAGTTGAGACCATGAAAGCCGTGTTCTTATGTACTGTAAAGTTCGTGTGCTCTTGTAACTCCTTATTAACTCCTTAATATTTTTGACTCCAGTTGTTGCTTACCGCTCACTATAAGCTGCAGACCTTATGCAATGTATGCTATGTAGGAGTCATTCTTTGGGAAGCTGACATTCTGTTGACCTCAGGAAAAAAATATTTTTTTTTTCCCCTCTTGGATTATCAGATGGAAAATTTCCAGTATCTGTTCTCAGTAATGACCAGCTATTCTGTGTTGCAGTGTCAGTTGCAGATCACAATGGTACAGATCACAGCGATACACAGAGCTCTCCTTTGCTCGCTTGCTTTCCTTTGCTCCCTTTGTTTTTTGAAACATGAGATAAATACGGCAGACTCGGAACAGTCTTCTCTAATCTCTAGAAACTTAGCGCATTTTGCTTGGGACATTGATTGGAAAAAAAAAAGGCAATTTTGTCAAACAAGCTCAAAAGAGCTATAACAGCTATAATTCAAGGTGAATTAAACACTGTACCCCTTTTTTGTTGCCTGTAGGCTCTCTGCCTTGTGTAAGTTGACTTTCTTCCAAATGTCTGCTTCTTTAAAGAAAGAGWTATAGGGGATAGCTGCTAAGGTACTGGCTGGAAATGTCTATGGGCTATGTGGTTATCACTTCTTTTTCATGAGAGGAAGCAAAGAAAACAAGGGCAAATTTCTACGTAAGACAAAATCTTGTAAATAGAGTCGAGCTCAAGGAGCAGTAACAATCCCCTGTCTTCGAATGGAGAGGGGAGCAATTTTGAGGGACTTGGGAGAGTCTGCAGCAACTCAGCCATCTGCAGCTCCAGCATCCAAGGGAGAAGTGCTGTTCCTTAGGCTTCCTCTGATCAAGATAATTCATAATCAGAATGGAAAACTCTGTGCCGCTTGGTCACGGCTCTGCTGGGCGAAGGAAAGGTGAARCGAGCAGCAGTTAGCACGAGAAGCCCGACTTCGCTTCTTCAGGGATTTTTGACAGCTGCTTTGCCAATCCGGTGTCCCGCTAAAGCTGCTGTCCTCTATCCCATTCAGCCCCTTGCTAATGGAGTGGTTGTATATGGCTCTGGAGGGACTGCTGAGCCAGGGTGCTTCACTGATGTGTTCCCAGGAATGTGCAAATGATCTGCTTGCGAAGGAAGGAAGGAAGCRTGTAACCCTGGCCGCTGCTGCTCTGGTGCAGAACAGCCATAGTGCTAGAATGGTCTTTTCAGGAGAGCTGCAGTAGTAGATGGTGGATCAGGCTCTCATTTGGATACAGGCTCAGCGTTGCCGATCGATGACGATGCAGTTGGTTGAATAAGCTTCTGCAGATGTGCAGTTCACTGAAGTGCTACATTCTTTTCAAAGCAAAATTGAAGCCCCTGGCTGCATAAACAGCAGGTGAGAGGGAAACTAAAAGTACCGGTGTAGGAAGATGGAAAGAACTAGTAGAAAGCACATCTTTAAGAGCAGATGTTACCTTGYTTTAAGAAAAGTGTTCTACCAAAAACTGCTTCCCTGTGTGACCTCCCTTTCCTAGCAAGGAATAAAGAACCCAACACTCTCTGTCCCTGTGTACAGTGTTCACTGATACTAATGCTTAGCAAATAGCAGCATGGCACGAGTACCACTGGTGGTCTGGAAAGGTGCTGTACTGGGTTTGGAAGTGTGGTTTGAAATGCAGGAAAAAACAGTAGCAGTGAATGTCATGTTACTGCTGAGTAGAGGTTATTTCTTTATTGTAACAGGTTCTACTAGAAATTCTAATGTATGAAGAAGCATTAAACATTCAACTTTGACTTTTTTTTTTTTCATTTTAATCTCATTTGGAGAGGATGGAAATCTGTTCTGTGTGGATTGACTTCTCCYGCCCATTTCCTCTTCACCCTTTTCCACCATCTTTAATTAAAGAGGAGAAACTTCAGAAATCCCAAAGACTCTGCTGTGTATTGTGCTTGAAGAGTGAGTGGTGGAAAATAAAGACACAAAACAGCAGTTGCTAACTTTTATATAACCTTGATTTTTGTCTTGGTATGGAAGGTACTCACATTGGTGATAAATGCTATTCCTAGGTGTGGGGGTTTGCTTGCTTGCTTGCTTTGGTTTTTCTCCTGCCCCAATGAATACAACGTATGTGTCCTGGTATCCTGGTGTGATGTAACACAATATTTGCACGCTGAGTATTCTAGCATGGTGGCAAAACAACACCGTTTATGGAAAAGATCACTCAAACCCCATGCACAATTACCACATTTGCTTATGGGTATATTTCAGGAATGTGCACACCAAAAATACTGAGCAGGTATTTATTTTTGCCCACAGAGTATTGGCAAGCCGGGAGCTTGGGTGTTCCCTTATATAACCATAGCAAGAAAAAACTATTCAAAAAAATATGCAAGAGAAAATAAGGTATAAAAAGTCATCCCAATGACTTGTGACCGCATTCAGCATGATTTGTAAAGCCATGTGTTTCTTCTAACATGGACAGTGAGACTGGTCTGTGTATGCCCGCAGCAYGACTGACAGAGGGAGGTGGAGAGTAGTGTGGGCTTTAGGGTAGTTTTATACTAATAAATAAACTGAGAAGTTTCTCCTCCACCTCTCTCCCCACTTAGCAGAGCTCTATTTAAAAACTGTTCTGCATAATCTGGGCACCCACTGGAATTGGGCAGAGCAGGGTAAACCTGGAAGAGAATTGTGAGGTTGACTGCCTTCATAGTTGGAGTACTGAATTTTCCTTTCCAGGACTTCTTTTGGTCCTGCTCTTAGAAACTATTTTATAATGTAGTTAACAGCTGCTCTTCACAAATCCCTCTATCCACACAGCTGCATTCTGGATAGACTAAACTAACCCCCTTATCAGGCTTCAATGTGGCTTTGATGGAAAAATAGCACTTTTTTTTGGCTTTTTTTTTTTTTGCTTTTTTTGGTGGACTTTTCTCTGGAACGTTTCTTTGTTCATAAATCACTTTTCTGAGTTTTCCCTGCACAAGGTGGGCAGCAAGGCTGTGTCCCTGAGTGTATAGAACTGTGTTTGCCCTCAGCATTGCTTGGTATCTGGCAAGGGARTGGGTATTGGCATTGCCCTGTGTGGTTTCTGCACCTATCTAAATGCAGCAGTACTTTTCTTCTACCTAGGCTTCTACTGTAACAGCTTCTGTGACTTCTTTTTAGAAATGCTTTTGCCTTTTGGAAAAGAACTGCTGGGTCTTTGGGGTAAACTGACTTTGTCCTGCTGTAACCTAAAACTGTATAACTTCTTTCTTTGGTCTGAATTTGTACTTGCTGCCCTAATAAAGCTGCCACTTGAAGATCTGGGTCATCACCTAGAAATGCTTTTGTCAACTTGCGGGCCTTAAGGTTTATATAATGGAGAAGAGCTCTTGTGAAAGCCACAGACTCCAACGTAGAAAAAGCACTCAAAAAACATGCAGTTTGGAGAGGGAAGGGGGAAGAGCAGGGCTGATCTCCATGTGGGGGTCTGGGTTCTGTCGAACACTGTTCTGGCAACACAGCAGTAGCTCTGCAGAGAAATAAAAACCCACGCGAGTGCTCCGTGCCCATGTGTTTGGCTTTGCCATTTGTGTGGTGTTGAAGTATGAAACAAGGGCAGTCATTCAAAGTAGTTATAAATAGCTCTGTGCATGACAGTTGAGCCGTAAGAGGCATGACAAAGCAGTCAAGAGCCCCTGTTAATGTAYAATTTCACCCAAATCTGCTGCCCACGCTGCTGTTGTGTTGATTTAAAATAGCAACCCCTCGTTACGTTGTTTGGCAAACACGTAACCCAAAGTTTTATCTTCTTTCAGTAAGTCTTGGCTCTCTTGTGTAATTTCCCAAGGGCCTCCCTCACACAGTGGTCCAAAAGATGAGTGAGTTTGGTTTACTCTGGGCTTGGTCCAGAAGTGGAAATCTGAATTTAGTAATAATATTGCTGGGCCAAYATCATTTGAATAGAATCATGATTTTCTTTTTTTTAATATGCTAAATGTGAAACAGGCAGAATTTGCCTGTCACACATACTTTCCTAGAAGAAAAATGAGGATTACATTGGAGTGGAGGGAAAAACCAGACCTCTGGGTGTCCTCCAGTTCCTGCCAGTGGGAGAACTGTGTTTGTGTTAGCGTGACATAGCATCGATGTAAACATTCCTCTTTAAACCTCCCTGTGTGGCCACTGCCGTTGTTGTTCAGGATGATGTAACCACGGACTTTTTCCCCCTTAAGTGGTTATGGCATTAACTAATGTATTGTTTGGGGAGAGGGAGAAGATATCTATTTTTAGGTGCCTGTGTGGTTTGCTCATGGGATATAGAGATGGAAGAATTAACCATAAAAATGGTATTTGCTGATTTACCGGGAAAATCCCAACGGCCAGTTCACCATTGCCATCTCTGGTGAGGATAAAAGCTCTCCATGCATGGCAACAGTTTGAATCAGATGACAACTAAATTCATCTTGCAGTTCCGCCTTGAGCAGTTTGTGTCGGCTCGCGTCACGTTGCCTTCCTTCCTTCGAGGCTGGTCGGAATTACGGAACCGAAGCGCGGAGCCGACCGGAGGAGATGCCGGTGAGGAGCGCTGGGGTGCTGCGCTGCGCTGCGCTCGCTGTCCCGTGTTTAGGTGGGCTCTGGAAGCGCTCCTGCAGGGAACAAGTTGCAGAGCCTCGTGACAGAAAGCTACAAGGCTTTTTTGTTTGGAAAATACTTACTAGGAGCCACAGAAAATGCCACGCTGCAAACCGATAGGAATATTTAWTGGCTTTTCTAAGTAACTGCATGCTTTTCAATGGTGTTTATTAACATGTTTTCCTCCTCCTTTGCCCCCACTGGCTGTTTCTAGTGCAAATATTTCTAATGAAACCCTCATGTATTTCCAGTAAAAAGAGTAATGCTGACAGTCACAAGCCTGAAAGGTTCATCTGTAAACTGGGAAACRAGCAAAAACAAAGCTCAAAAAGAAATTGTTTAAGGACCATCACCCTGGTGAAGTGATCAGCTAGATGATCAGAGTATGATGATAAAATAAATGATCTCCAAAACATTATTTCCCTTTCCTTACTTTCCTCTTCCTTTCTGCGCCTCTCCTCCCTGCATTAAGGCCAAGGGACTACTGTCCAGGAATTTGCTGCATAAACAAATATAGCTGTAAACTTATAAATTTTAAAGCATTRTCTAGTTTCTTTTATTGTCTGAGATAATATTGGACAGATCTCTTCAATAAAACTAGTGCCAACTGCAAGACAGATTTTTTTGAGCTCTTGATTAATCTAAAAATTCCTCTCTGTTGAGTAAACGGTCAGCTTAGGTTCCTCTTTGAAGCTCTTTAGACCACCCCGAGCTGTAGTCGGCCATTTAGCTTCAAACACGTTGATCTCTTATCACTTTAGAGGAAGAACGATCTGCTTTTTCTCCTAGCTCTGTGTTTTCCAAGCCTRGGTTTGCAGCTGCTCTTGGAGAGATGCGTCGTCTCATGGTCGTCCCCTCCTCCATTTGTAGCCTGTCTCCCTTGTGCTGTCTGCTCATTTACTTGGCAGTACTGAGAGCAGAAAAGGGCAGTTGGAGGCTCCATGAGGACAGCAATCCCTCTCCCTCTGCCACCTAGTAATGGCTGGTGTGCTGGACTTGCTGATGGGAAAAACTGGGAGCTCCAAGGATGCCCAGAGAATTTATGTGCAGGACTAAACACAAGACCCTGAAATTTGCCTCAGGAAATTTCCTGATTTTGTACGTGCGCTTTGAACTTGCACTTATCTCTGCAATTTAATTTCTTTAGCGTTTGAAACTTCAGTCATATTTGCTGGGAAAACTTGGTGAGAAGCTTGGTAAAAAGATCTCTGATTTAGCTGTAAAAATATAAATTTGATAAGTTTTTGGTTGCAGARGAGACAAGTAGTCTTTCAGCTAGCTTTAAGAAATAATAAAGACAGGAAATACAGGTCTTTAGGACTGAGTTCACCCAGTTATTTCCCATCCTGGAATGCTTTTCTAGCATGCTAATAAAAAGTAGCATTAACCCTTGAAACTGTGAAACTGCTGGTCCTGGTGAGACTTGTGGTACTGATGAGACTTGTTGTTGACACACTTTTTCTTCTTTTTTTTAAAATAATTTATTTTTGAAAGAACTATCAGGCTTTTTCCTGGGAGTGAGTTGGATTTCTAGTAACAGCATTTGTGCCAATTGCCACCCCTTCCCTTTCTCCTCTTCCTTCTCCCTTGAGAATTCAAATAGTGAATTTCCTTCCTTCCTTTTTTCCTTCCTTCCTCCTATGCTGCTTTTTCATTAATTGTTAGCAGCAGGAAAGGAGAGAGACTGGTATGACATGCTGGGTTATACAGACACATGGTCCACATCATCTTGCATTGCAAACATTCGCTTGATTGATGTGATTATGGCCCCATTATGCTGAAGATCAGAAGCAGTTTATGAGTATACTTAAATAGCAAATGAATGGAGGTCTGGAAAATTTAAAACTAGAAATGACTAACATGACTAGTTATGCAATTTTGTTGTTGTTTTTTTCCTTTTTTTTTTTTTCCCCTTTGATTTGCGGGCTGTGTTTTACAGTGGAAGCAAACAGTTTGGACAAATGATGTGTTCCATAGCTGAGTATTAACATTCAGATAATATGAGGGAGCTGTTTACAAAACAGAARAAAGTTTCACAAAATGTGAGCTCCTGGTACAAAGCAGGCGTGAGTCACCCCATGCTGAAGTGCACAACGGCCTTGRTGGAGGTGAAGCGTGTAGGTATGGAGGTAGGTAGGATAGGGTTTCTTGAGAGACCTTGCAAGCAAGGTACCAAGACAGACACCAGGGGGTACTCCTGCATGGGTGAACCTGGCCGCAGGAGCAGTGTTTGCCTTGCTGATCACCAGGGTTTGTTGCTGCCCTGCTTGTCATGGATATGCTATGTGTGTGTGGGCAGTCAAGCCTCTGGCAGGATGTGGAAGTGGCTCAAGTTTCAATGTCATGATTCATTTCTCAAGTGGTTGACCCAAGAGGTGTAKGTGTGATGGGAAACTGCTATGAGAAGCAGTTCCCTTGCTATCAAGAAATGATAGGGGATGGAGAAAAAAAAAATCTCCTGATTCTTGAATTTCAGAAAACCTGAACCAGCTCTTTCTAACTGAAGACTCTGAAGTCTCTTGGAGTTTACCCTTGTGAATGTGAACTTGCATGTACTTCCCAGTGAAATATTTCACATGTTTYCAAAATGTGGATTTTGAAAGCCCTCTGGTCTCACAAAGCACTTGCTCTCACCTAACTGGATGCGATTGGAGACATCTTGGCGAGGGTGGATGAGTCTGGTGGTGTTGCAAGGTGAGAGCTGCACCAGCCTGACTGGTTTGACACCGGCTCTTCAGGTTAGAAGTCTACGGCGTGTCTGCAACGTGCAATGAAGTGAAAGTGAGTTGGGAAGAAAGTAAATGCCTGGGCCACAAGATGCAAGTCGGGAGAAGAAATGCTACTGAAGCTTGGTTCCCTGGTGCTCTTATTTTCCAGTTTCCAGTGCTCTTACCTTCCTCACACTCCCAAGATGTGGTACTTGGATGATGAGYTGGCCCCCAGGTCATCTGCTGGTGAAAACACCAGGCTGAGCAACATTTCTGTTGTTTTTCCCAGCTGCTGAGTGATTTCCAGTGATGACCAGTCAATAGGTTCTGTTGTTGTCTTCATCCTTCGCTTAAGAGAGATGGCCTGTGTTTGTGCAGGTGCTGCAGCAGCACTTAGGCAATAAATTGCATGGTTCCTACAGCTGGTTTTAGTTCACCTTCTCTGCTCAAGCACCCAGTGTGTTTTCTACGTTGTCACACTTGTGCTCTCTGGGATAAATAAGCATTTMTTGGGTTAAAAAAAAMCCAGGCTTGTCCGGCAAGAGATTCTTTCCAAATGCTAAGTCTGACTCTTCTTTTTACTTTTTGTGTGAGAGGAGAAGAAGGTGATGAAGAGAATTCAGGAAAATTTTTGAACAACTGAGTAAAAGTTTTTTGAGACTGAAGAAGTAAAACCAGGCACTTCTTTATCTTTGGGCAGTGCTAAAACAAAAATACACCATATAAACATGTATGTGTTTGCATTTGTATGTTTATTTGCTCGCAGGCCCCCACTGTCTGGAAGTTTTTGGACTTTGATGTTATCCTCCGGCAAGATACTAGACAGCATCCTGAAGTTTGAAAATRTGGCTATGAGAAATTACTGGGATGGATGCAAACAAGCGGCTGCTTATCGTGCTGCCCCGTCTGAGAGAAGAGGCTGCTTGCAACATCTGGCTTTTCTGTTCCCTTCCCATCCTCCCACTCTAAAACCAATGAACATCACATCAGGTGGCTTTCAGAATGATGAACTCTTCACTAGATCCTCTTTTCATTGCCTCATTTGCTGTGTCTCCTGAAAACAAATTAAAATGGACATATTTAAAGGCCAGTGTAATATGTAAGCAGAAAGTGTGTGAGTAATTGAGATATATAATTTGAGAACTGGAGATGTTATAAGGCAGCGGCTATACTGTTGTGTGTTAGATGAAAAGCTGCTCCTCGAACAGAATTTGTGTTGATGTGTACTAGGACTATTAATCACGCGTTTGATTCAGAAGTGCACAAAGCACCACTTGTTTGCATCGTTAGTAAAGTTCACGTGGAAAAACTGATTCATCCGAGTCATCTGAATGATGCACACTATTAAGCTGCTGTTTTCCTCAGCAGATAGCTGGTGGTCTCTCTTCCTGCATTCATGGGAAGGTGGGTGAAAAAAGGGAAATGGCAAAAAACCTTAGAGAAGCGGGGGACCCACTTGGTTCTTACGTGCAAGCTTTTTTTTTTTCCTTTTTTTTTTAATTAATGAGAGCTCTAGATCTGTGCTAAATTAAAATTACAAGGAATAGAAAAGGCAATATATTACAGCTATAAAATGCAACTACAAGTGTAGCTATTTTGTAGTAATGATCCTTTATACACATTTTTCAGACGTGGTTTGCTTACTGTAAAGCTTGGTGTAAGTTTTCAAGCACTGCTTCACTGGGAAACCACAGGGGTTGTGCTAGGGCTGGGCTGCTTCAGGCTGTTTGTGCTTCTTTCTCTAGATCAGGTGATAACTTAAAGGATTTGGCTCCTCTCAACTACTACCAAAAAAATGGTAATTTGCCTCTAGGATAAAAGTGTCTTTGTTTTAGAATTCATACTTATTTTACATATTTACCTACATAACATTAATACTAGTAAGGGATTGTTTAATGCTGGAAAAAATCTTAGCTAGCATGAGATGATCATGTTGTTAGAGTGGGCAAAAAATTGCAGATGATAGAATTTTTGGGAGGAGATGGGGAGAAGAAAACGCAGTAGATCTGCAAAACACCCCTATATAAATACTCCCTGCAGCTAAAAATTTATTTGTGTATTTTTAGCTTTCATCTGCTTGACACGACTCCTTCTGCTTGGATCTGGATATAAATAGCAGAGTAGAGAAAAGGGTAGGKGCTCTTGTTCTTAGCAGATCCAAGAGCATCCCTCCTTGGCTCCCTTCTATTCCTGTTGGTGATCGTCATTTCACAATTGGCCTTACCCATTGCATAACTTGGAGTGCACAGCAGATAAACCTAGTGAGGGGATGACATCTCCTTAGTCCTCCTTTGTTTGGACAACACTGTTTAATCTGAGGACAGATTAAACAAGACTGTTGCATAGTCTTGAGAAGAGAGCACTGAGCTGGTGTGGGAAGAATAAAAGAACAAACATGGTAGATTGCTATTAAAAAAAAACCGTTTTTTTTTTTTTTTTTTTCCCCCTAGAGCAAGGCAAGAAATAACTTTAACTTACAGCCATAGAGATTTAAGTAGTAGAAAAATCTGTCTGATGGTAACTGGAGTTAAACACTGGCTTAGACTGCTTAAGGAAGTTGTGSAATCTCCATTATTTGATGTCTTCAGGAGCAGGTTAGATGACACTGTCAAAAATAGCCCAATGGCTATAACTGGTCCTGCTGGGAGGGAGAGACTTAAAGATTTCTTGAAATCTTTTTGCAGCCTTATGAGTCTACAGGGATGTGAGTAGGGCTTACATAGTGGTATCTCAGTGAAGTTCATCAAGCCCTTTCAGGTCCATTTTGGTAAAAACAAACATATGTGCTTCTAATTGCTATAGGTGCAGTGAAGTTTTCAGGTTTAAAGGATYCTTAGACAATAGAGTAAATGTGTGAAATGATTCAACTCAATAGCACCATACAAGAGGAAAAAAAAAAAGAAAAAAGCAGCAAGAAATCAGATCCAAAATAAGTCATTTTGCAATTTTACACTTATCTTGAATAAAAACATCTTCTGCAATTACCCCTGTCATTCCTTCAGCAAAGACATCTGCAGAATACTGGAAAAAAAMCATAGAATAACAAAGTTTCTTTTGAGGAATTATTTATTTTCCTCCAAATGAAAAGATAATATTTAAGATAGCTTTGTACATTTTCTCCCTCAAGTTAGAGCAGGATGATACCTCCATAGCTTAGTCTTTAACCTCCATATTTCTTGGTCTTTAAAAAMCAAACCAGAATATCTACAATATCTATTATTTTGCATCTCTTCCTTTGAAGAAAGAGTGAAATTATTTTTTCTTTCATTCCTATTTTTATCCTAATGTTTTAAAAAGGAAAATAATTTGTGGGCAGATGAAAATCTAGSTTGGCACTTAGGGAAATATCTCATAGGGAAGTGTCACTTTTTTTCCTATAGACATTAAGCTCCTGGTTAAAATAAATTGAGAAGAAAAAAGTACCCATGCTCATGTTTGTTAACCAGTTAGTGGCCCCGGCCCACAGATGAAGTGTGGGGAAAGAGTGACGGAATTGCATTGCAAAATAAATTCCCCATGTGGTGCAAGTCATCAGAGYGCAGACTCTCCCGAGATCAGCAGAAGGTGCACTGAATAGTTGGGTGTGTAGGACTGTGAAAAGCTCCAAAGAGGAGGAAGTGAAAGGTGTCAGTGGTCTCCTGAAGGCAGTTTGAGAGCTGTGGGACACATTTGCTCATGAGTCCGACAGCCCTTGACAGCTGTCTGCTGCCTCACAGCCTCACGAAACACTGCCTGGTGGTCTGCCTTTATCTTCTCCATGGACTACTAATTTTTTCCATAAGTAATACATGCATCTCAAGGCCTTTTATCTTCATTAGGATTCACACCTAAAGTAGGTAGTTATTTGAGGAAGCAATAGCTGAGTGTGTGCATTAGATATGTTCTTGGGGAAATATTCATATAAAGCATTTCTTTGCAACTAAAGCTCTTGGAATATGTGAAGTGCCATGTTAATGATAAATACTAATTACCATGCAAATAAATTGAATTATATTAATTAGACCAATTTCAACATGTCTCCTACTGTGGAAAAGAGACTGTATGAAAATAATATAAATGGATTATTTATTTGTGGTAGCAATCTGTGATTAAGGGAGTTGTGTTTTAATTTTGAGAAAGGCATAATAGTATTTATTATTAATAACAGCAAAGTAGCAACACTGGAGAMTGATAATCTGATTTGCTAAAAATAGCTGGTGTCTGTTGCTCAAGGTATACAGGAACCTACCAATGAGGTATCTGTGGTGCTGGAGCCATGCTACAGTTCGGAGCATCCTGGGGATGCTCTCGTACACACTGTCTGCAGTGTGGCAGCTTTGCTCTCTGGCAGCTCTCTGAACACCTGCGTTCGTATGTAGATGTTCTTATGGTGATTCCTATGGTGTGATGGCAGCTTTGTGTGAGGAGTTACCACCTAARAATTTTCTGCTAGGACTCTTCTGTTCTTGCACAATCTTTTTTCATGGAGGATCTGACAATTTTCTGGTTGGGAGTAACAGGAAGTGGATGGGTAGTTTACCACGGGGGTATTGAATTAGTCTTTTGCTCTTTTGTAGGAAAAGCACGTCAAGTATTGCTAGGTCATTTTATATCTACTTTGTAGTCACTTTAAGATATCTGCAAGGTGAATGGGAAGAGACAACCAGGATCAACGTATTGTGTTACAATATAAATGCTCAGGAGGGCTTTGAAGAGCTAGAAGTAAATTTCTTCCTTCCTTGAATGTGGTTGCATTCTCTATCTCTGCTTCCCTTGGAAAGCAGAACTAGGTAACTCTGCCAATGGGGAGCAGAGCATGATATCAAAATATTATTATTGATATATGCATGTTTATCAGCTTTGCCTCAGCATACCTTGGCAATGCAAGTGATGAATACTTGAGGGACTATTGAATCATGTTAAAGAAATCATGTCTTTCCTTTTTGGTTCCAGTGCTAGTCCTTTTTTTTTTTAATGGAGTTTTCTTGGGTCCAATTAATCTCCAATAAAAAATCAGGAGAAGCAACAGTTTAGCCATGGTTTATCAGCATATACTGCCTCAATTTATCTTCTGTCTGATAGTCAAAACACCCACAGTCTGTTTAATATCCGAACAAAATGCCAAGGCTGATGCAAAGCAAACCTTCCAGCTCTGCTTCCTAACTTTACTGGGATTTACTTCAGCTTTGTACAGTCATATCTGTATGTGTGTGTGTGTGTGTCTGTTTGTATGTATATACATACTGATGCACTTTTGAACCATCCCCAAGTTTAAACTTTTTTATCTTATAAGATTTATCAAAGATGGGGAATTCCTTGCCTGACTTGTCAGCTCCATTTTTCAGGATCACTGTTTTRCTTTTGCTACAACCCAGCCCAAAGGGTTTAGACCTGTAAACTACACTCTAGGCTCAGCTCTGCCAGCTCACACATTTCCCAGGGCCCACAGCAAGTCCTTAGCTAGACAGGGAATAAAACCAGGCTTAAGTAAAGACATCCTTAATGATGCAGCTCATGTGTAAGCTGCTACTTTATGTCTAGATGGGAGTTGTATTTCTCTTGGGCTGTTTTTCTTTTATCTAAACTTCAGGCTTTAGGATTTACGGAAAAAAAATCACAGTAATTTATATTATAATGCCTATAGAAAATCTTAAAAGTATTTTAATTCTTGTTCACTGCTGTCTACCCTAAGTTCAGTGCAAAACACCTTGTTAATAATTGCTACTCTTTTTCTAGTATAAGAGTTACACTTCAAGTACAGCTGTATCTGCCTCTGCCTTTAAAAGGGGGGCAAACTGACCCTTAAAGCTGTGCTTTGAAAAACCTGTTGTGACCCTCTGACCTTTCTAGCCCTGGCATTCTTTGCCTTTTAARTAGGGACTTTCACTTGAAGGAATTTACAACAGATTTTTCCTTTCGATCCTTTGCGCTTAGATGCTGGCTTTATTCCAGATCGTAGAAACTAGATTTGTGATTGCTRTATTTACAAGGTAGGCTTCCCCCTTTCCCTGTTTACTTAACTTGGCAGATTGCAGACTATTAGGCGCCACTTAGCCTTTTTTTTTAAAAAAAAATGTTTTATTTTAATTCTTTTTGTAGTAAAGACTCATTCATCCTCTCAAGAAACACTCAGTAGATTGAATAGAAATAGTGAGTTGTGCTGGATTCAGATTGGTGTATCACAGACTGAATCCAGCAGAAACAGGGGAAACTACATGGAGCTGTGTTCAGTTTTATTAGCAAAGAATTTGACCAAAGTTATTTTTCCCCCCATTAATTTTTTAGATTTGGATAAAATTTAGATAAAACAGTGGTCTGAATTTCCCTTTCAAGCTTAAAACAAGTCTCAAACACAATAAYTTTGGGGGAGGGGGAAGGATGGATAAGGGAAAGAGGAGAATCACTGATGATTGAAACAGCTTCTGTCTCAAGAGCTCCTGTTGCTTTTATTTGTGGGGGAGGACACCAGGCTCTGCCTCCTGGATACCTAAATAGCCCTGGGAGTCAAAGCTGGGATGAGGGCAGGGACACTCAGCAGAAAGACTTGCGCAACAAGAACTTCTTTTAACTTTTCCTCTTCTGGATGTGCATTCCRCCATCATCTGCATCTCCCACCTTTTCACTGCCAGAAATGGCTCCTCATCAGTGCACTGGTCTTTCCAGTGACCCTGTACCAGGAGTTGCAGCCTTTTCTTTAGCAGGAAATACTTAGTGCATGAGAGTCCAGGCCAGATTTTGATTACTTGGGTTCAGGGCACCACCATTCTCCTGGTGTCTGTGGATCCCTGCACACTGTGGGAAATGGCTGGAAGAGCTGCCAGGCTTTGAGACGTGGCCGGTGGAAGGGCAATGATCCCTCTTRCTGCTGCCGCACGTGCTGGGCACTGGCTGGAGGGGCCCGAGTGTTCTGCAGCTGAAGGGAGGCGTTGTGCCGGGCAGCCCCGGGTGCTGCTGGAGAGCTGCACAAGCAGATGGCTTTGCAGTCTCTCTGGGCAGGCAGGTGTAAGGCTTTTATCTTTATGACTCTGCTGAAAGAGAACAAAAAAATCAGTATTTGCTTAGCTCAGCTACTGAGGGGTGGTTGGTGATGGCTATCGCTGGCTGGGGTTGCTGGTCAGTACAATCCTCCCTTTTGTCTTATCACATATAATTTGCAAAAAAAGGATTTGAATCTTAAAAATTGACTTGTTTGTAGTCATCTGACAAGCAGCTCATGTATAAGTGCCTGATTTGGGGGTACTTCAGAAACTGCTTGCTTTCTTGCCTTCCCTCTTTGTTATTCAGGGGCTTGACTGCCTGGCTAAGTTGTGTGGGCTTGCTCCTGCTCCCTGACATAAACTTTTACAGTGGGAGAATGAAGATTTATTGTCTCTCTGGATGAATACAGGTATTTATATAAAGCACAGATGTCCAGTCATGCACACAAATAAAAACTCATTCAAAATAATATTGCTGGGGAAGGAAAATAACTGTGTAAGTTGAATAGGTCATCTTCTGTAAATAGAAAGCAGAGTAGGGCTTGTAGAATTCATTTAATTTATACCCTGGCTCTGTAAGCATTTGTCAATATGTGAATATATTTTGGTAGCATTATTGACTTCTAGGGGCCTGCTGAAATTTATAGGATTAGTCCAAAGGCTTTGGAAAATCCAGAGTCATTCTGTCAAATCTCTTCTACCTAGAGTGCAATTATGAATGTCTTCAGGTTGTGGCCATGTGTGCACCTGAATACGCTTTGTATTTCATGGGAAGGAGAGGATGATCCCAGGGATGAACTACAGTTAACTGGGRACTGCAAGCTGTGAGTGCAAAGCCTGTTTCTACTGCAGCCAGCCTGCGTTGTTCCATCTCCAGTAGTGTGAAAAGTAAGGCCACAGCAAGGGAAGTAATATTTAACTGCTTTCAAAGCTGTGAAGCAGTCAAGAACTAGGCAGAATTCTTCAGGTAGACATCCATTCCTATTCCGATTTGGGTGACTGACATCTGACATTCAGGGTGCATGTAGCTTATTGCTGGGCTGGACTTGTAAAACCTGCCATAAATATCTTCGAACTTGCCATCAGGCTTTTTTAGCCTCATATACAGTCTACAGTGACCAATTAAAGAAAGGTTTCAGAGCTGAATAAAACCTGTTAAAACCACTCTGGGTAGACAAGGCTGAATATTCTAGGTTTTAGGGGTTTGTTTTTTAAGCAATTTAAAACATGTATGTATTAAATATGATGGCAGCCAGCCTTGATTGTTATTTATAACTCCACTCCTTTTCTGATACACTCAGCCGTGTTCTCTTAGTAGACGTTGGGCAGAATAATGCAGCTCACTCCCACACCATCACTGTTACTGAACTAAGGGAAGTGTGAAAGTCCAGATGTTTCTTTAGGGGGATATTCTCAGGGTTCATTTATCATGTTCATGTGGCTTATCAGAATTCATGTTTGAACTGATTCGGTGCCAGTGAATAATAATGTACAGCTGACCCATAATGGAAACCCAAATAGAAAGAGAAGATCGTGGAGACATGGAATGAAAACAGGAAATTTAATATATAGAGTTCTATATATAGAAAATATCTCAAGGGTAAGCACATACTGTTTTACTGTTTTGTATAAATACATTTAAAATGTGTTTTGTAGGCACATATTTGCGATGTGTTGTCATGATTTGAAACACATGTAGGCTCTGAAAAATTATGTGAAATATGCTGAGCCCTTGCCCATGTACATAAGTAAAAGTTATGTGCATTATATGTGTGTGTAAATATTTAGCTGGAGGAGCAGCCACATGGGAAGGATTTCAGAATGATCCCCAAGTCAGGAAGCCACAAATTATAGGTCTGAAATTTACTACACTGGCATGCCTACATAAATAAAACCAACTGCAAAGACAGGARGGAGGAAAAACACATTTACAAATAGTGGCAGATTAGAGAAGAGGGAAAATGATAAGCCGTTTTCTTGACTCTAATCAGAGGCAAGAAGATTATTACAGGCAAGAGCTTGCAGACGTYGTCTAAAGAACTTCCTGGCTCGGAGTGTGAGTCTTGATTTCATTTACATGTATGCACGCAATCAATGTTTTAAACACTCCCCTTCACGTAGTCATTATTATAGCAGAAGCTGAGAGGGGGCATGGTTGGATTTGTATTTTTCCCCCTTCCAGGAACATTGYCATCATCTAAGTGGCTCTTTATCTTTGCCAGGTCTTTGGGATGGGATGATGTCATCTTCTGTATCTATCTAGTATCTACCATGAGGAGGCCCTGACGCTGACTGAGGGTGTTGGCTGTGTGAGGAATGCTGAACTAGGAAGCCGTCACAGGAAACCTGAAGCTCCATTACAGACTGCAACACTTCAGCTAGAGTAAATACAACTGATACTTGTAAAACCACCGAGACAACTGCTAGTTGTCGCAAGGCCTTATACAGGCATTGGTGTATCAGCCCTCCCACTCTCGGCCTGCGCCAGAGCAAGCTCTTTTTGCTTTTCCCTCAGCTAAACTGCCACGCTTGCAGCCTTAACTCAGCTGCAGGCTGGTGGCTATAGGCTTGGCAATAAGGAACCGCCTGGAAAAACTGGTCACTTACCACATCCAGGCTTTCCTGGAGCTGGAGGAAGAACRGCAGGTAAAATACAGTCCATTAAATTGAAGAGTAGGAAGAAGAGATATCTCTGTGAAGARAGAAGGAAAGTGTCATGTGTTTGGAGCTGTCTTTTCTTTCTGTCTCTCTGAAGAGCATTGCTGAGCACAGCATTTACCTCTAATGTGGAGCATATCAGGACAATAGAGAAGGAAGGTTGGCTCACGTTTGATTTCTCTTCTGGGGGACCTGTGGMATGACTGGCAAGAATGTAGCAAGAACCATTGCCCTTCTGCATGCGCTCTCTTGGAGCTTCATCCATGTGCTCTGGTTGACCAGTTTGGAGGATACACAGGAAGAGGAGAAGAAAAGAAAGTATTGTGTAAGTTGGGGAAAAGAYGCTTTTCTGGCAATGTTAGAAATTTTTAAATGGGTGGATTGGGGAGGGAGGGATGTTAACATTTTCTTTGGTCAACATGCTGAGAAATTTAGATTGAACTCATAGGTTCAGCTCTGTCCCTTGGCTTCTCTGGAAAGGAAATACAAGAAGTTACAACTAAAGGCCTGGAACATGGAGGCCTGGTCTAGGGAACTCTTTCATTAGAGAAGAATCAGTATATTTATAGTACTTACTTCTGTTGCTAGGYTCTGCTGACAATATGTAAATATTCCATGATATCAATTTCTTAACTATTCAGTTTTTGTGTTTGAAGTACATACAGTAACACATGATGGTGGTCACTACCTATTCCCTGAACTGACCTCTGCTTGATTGGGTTCCTGTGTCTACTGACAGTTCATCAGAACTTCACTTAATAAGAATTATGCAAACTTATTCTACATGTTATCACTGGCAAAAAAAAATCTGCTTGGACATTCTTTACAGAATGATGTTCAAAATTCTGTTAGATTTTTAAAGACCACTTTGATTTGTTAGCATGATTCTACTTTCTCCTTGTGGTAACTGAAGAAGTCAGTGTCYAAATCTTATTTTCATTCAATCCTCCTGGATTAGAAAGCCTATTTTGTTCTTCCAATTCTAAATTCTCTTTACTGAACAAGAGTGAAGGAAGTAGTTTGATTTATGGGGCAGGAAAGTYAGTGTGAAGGGACATTGAAGCTTTATGATTTGAAATGTTTCCATTTCCATTGCATGCTCCGCTACCTACAGAGTCATTTACTGTTGTCTTCTTCTGGAGTAGACCACTGGATAGGCAACTGTAGAAGAGAGAACCTGTACTGGATTATAATCACTGAAACAAAGTTGATTTCTTCAACAGATTTTGATAGAGTCTTGTATATGACATCTCTTTCAAATATCTGCCTATTTATTTCCCCAAGGCTTCTTAGTTGTATGTATTGAGTTTTTCTATATGTGATAGGTAAGATAAGGAAAGGACATGTATATGCTGAATCTGAATACCATTCAGGGAATTTTGAACTGTTTGTAACTGCTGGTTTCTTTAATATCTTTTGTAACTGTAATCTCTAACATTTTACACAACAGCAGAATGTGGTTTTTTAGCATGCTTTTGTTAGGTAAATCACAGAATCACAGAGTGGTTGAGGCTGCTAGAGATCATCTAGTCCAACCCCCCTGCTCCAGCAGGGACCCCTAGAGCACGGGGCACAGGGTGGCATCCAGGCGGGTTTGAAGATCTCCAGAGAAGGAGACTCCACAGCCTCTCTGGGCAGCCTGTGCCAGGGCTCTGTCACCCTCACAGGAAAGAAGTTCTTCCTCACATGGAGATGGAACTGCCTGGGTTTCAACTTGTACCCATTACCCCTTGTCCTGTCACTGGTCACCACCAAGAACAGTTTGGCCCCATCTTCTTTACATTCTCCTCTTTACATTCTYCCCTCAGGTATTTATACACACTGATCCAAACCCGTCTCAATATTCTCTTTTCCAGACTAAACAGGCAATCACCACAACTTTTTATTTTGTTTTGTCTSCAGCTGCTCAATGAGCTAGGCAATGGTCTGCCTTGCTTATGCCTGAAGCCTGTTTTTTTACTATGCATCCTACAGAAGTCCTGCAAAYTCAAAAAATTGCAGCTTGGGGTTTAGTCCATGAGCTAGATATCCCGCTGGAACATGTGACTTGTTCTCATTCTTTCTTGGAGCATCAGAGATTCCAGGGAGTCTTTCATTGAAAAGTGAGCTCTGCCGAGTGTGAGTAATGCATGTGCACATAGGTCCCTGCCATCCCTCTCCCTGCTCGGGGAGGCCACTAAATCAGTTGTCAYGTCCCAAGAGTAGCGTTCCTTATAACAGCACTCACTCCAGCCGTAATGCAGTGGCTAGTGCGGGACATCAGCTCTTTAGATAAGTCTTCCGTGGTTCAGGGAGTGATTAATAGTTAAACACTCTGTGAATGGAGGGGATTGGGTCGTATGCTGGCTTACATCTGCTATGCAGGGTCAGGCTATAGTGAAAATGTTGAACTGCTTTTGACTGTTTCTGGCAGACAGCCTGAAGGAAGAGGTAGAAAGGCCTCTGTGAATACACTGCTCTACAATGCACGCTTAACATGCATCATGCATACATAGTCCTTATGAAACRAGCAGCTTTGCATGGCTGAATGGATGGGCAGCTGTTCCACATATGTGGGGCACTGCACYGCTTCCAGCGGAGCATAGCCCATGACCTGCCCTTCCCTTCCCTCCCTGCCTCTGTCCGGTCCCCATTGACCTGGGAGCACAGCAGCGCTCTGCCACCTCGTGGTGGCCCTGGCTCCCACGCAGGGCCATCAGGGCGATGCTGCTGATTATGGATTCCCGTTTAATCTCCTAGTTCAGCATTTCTGCAGGAGTGAGCATTGGCACTTGATCTACAGGGATTTTCCTTCTGAGGATCTACACGTATAAAGTCTACCTTGGAGGGAAGACTTACAAAGAAGCAAGAAAACACCACGGATAAAAATATTAATTCCAGATTTTGTTAGCTGTGACAAAACAGAGATTTGAGGGCACCAAGAGGAAATGCCAGAGAAAGGCTCAATTCTCTCATCTTTATTAGGCTAGCCAAGTGTAGCTCTATCACCGTAGAAGCCATAGATAACTCCTCCCTGAAATGATTAATAAGGCAATCCATAAAAGGAGAGAGTTTTCAGGTGAGCTTGGGCAGTGCAAAGGTGTCTGATAAATGACATGAGACTCAATCCTCAGTAGGAACACTAGGGACCTCAAATTTGGTAATTGGTTAGAAGTTTAAAGGAAAAAAAAAACCTTTAAAAATGTGAAACTGTATGAGAAACTGTGTTGAGAGGAAAAAGAGGAACATCTAAAAGGATAAACTACCTGAAATGGTATCAAGGTTGGTTAAACATGCCGTTATTAGAAGTTAAGAGTAAATGTTTAGCACAGAATCCCAGAATCCTTAAGGTTGGAGGGTATCTCTGGAGATCATCTAGTCCACTCCCCCTGCTCCAGCAGGGACCCCCAGAGCACGGGGCACAGGGTGGCATCCAGGTGGGTTTGGAAGATCTCCAGAGAAGGAGACTCCACAACCTCTCTGGGCAGCCTGTGCCAGGGCTCTGTCACCCTCACAGGAACAAAATTCTTCACATGGACATGGAACTGCCTGTGTTTCAATTTGAAATCTTTACCCCTTGTCCTATCACTGACCACTACTGAGAATAGTTTAGCCCCCTCCTCCCTACAATCACACCTCAAGTATTTATACATATTGATCAGATCCCCTCTCAGCCTTCTCTTCTCTAAGCTAAACAGGCCCAGCTCATTTAACCTCTCCCYATATGGTAGGTGCTCCAGTTCCTTCATTATCTTTGTTGCTCAGCACTGAACCCTCTCTAGGAGCTCCACATCCCTCCTGTMCTGGGGAGCCCAGAACTGCACCCAGTACTCCAGGTGCAGCCTCACCAGGGCTGAGTAGAGGGGCAGGATCTCCCTCCCTCTACCTGCTGGCAATGCTGCTCCTGATGCAGCCAGGATCCCATTGGCCTTCTTGGCCACGAGGGCACACTACTGCCTCATGGGTAACTTGCTGTCAACCAGGACTCCCAAGTCCCTCTCTKTGGAACTGCTTTCCAGCAGGTCAGCCCCTAGTCTGTACTGGTGCCTGGGGCTGTTCCTCCCCAAGTGCAGGACTCTGTACTTGTCCTTGTTGAACCTCATGAGGTTCCTCTCYGCCCAACTCTCCATCCTGTCCAAGTCCCTCTGGATGCGTCAGCCACTCCACCMAGTTTGGTGTCATCTGCAAACTTGTCCAGGGTACAYTCTGTGCCCTCCTCCAAGTCATTGATGAACAAATTGAACAGGACTGAACCCAGCACTGACCCCTAGGGGACACCACTGGCCACAGACCTCCAMCTAGACTCAGCCCTGTTTATCATGCCTCTCTGGGCTCTGCCATCCAGCCGATCCTCGATCCGCCTCACTGTCTGCATGTCCAATCCACACTTTCAGAGCTTTCCTATAAGGATGTTATGGGAGACTGTGTCAAAAGTCTTGCTGAAGTCAAGGTAGACAATATCCACAGCTTTCCCATCATCCATCCAKCCAGTCACCCTATCGTAGAAGGCTATCAGGTTCATCAAACATGACTTCCCCTTAGCTAATCCATGCTGACTAGTCCTGATCACCTGCTTTTCCTTGATATGCCTAGAGAGGGTCTCTAGGATGAGCTGCTCCATCACCTTTCCAGGGACGTAGGTGAGACTGACAGGCCTGTCGTTTCCCGGGTCCTCTCTCTTGCCCAGACTGCAGTGATGTTAGGTATCTTCCAGTCCTCTGGTACCTTCCCTGCTCCTCACAACCTCTTGAAGCWGATGGAGAGTGGCTCAGCAACAACCCCCGCCAGTTGCCTCAGCATCCTTGAGTGCATCCCATCCAGACCCATAGATTTATGRGCGTCCAGTTTGCCTTAATAATCCCTAACCCAATCCTCTTCGACAAGTGGAAAGTCCTCCTCTCTCTTGGTTATCTCACTTGTATCTGAGCTCTGTAGTTCATGGGGACCAGCCTTAGCAGTGAAGACAGAGGCAAAGAAGGCTAAAGAAGATTGAGAAAGCACTGATAAATAATTAAAAGGTGTGGTTAGACAGCAAACTGAAAGAATTTATTAGAATGAAAAAGTACCATTCCACGTTTGGAAGTTGTATCCCATGGAGTGAAATGGAGATAAGGATAAAGTCTGRTAAATAAATCTATTAGTCAAAACCTTTTTGCTTTGACTGATAAAAGCAAAAAAAAGCATCAGAGGAAAAAAAGAAAAGACTTTCTCAAATAATTATAAACAGGAACCAGCCAAATGCATTGATATTATTTGAATTGTAAGAGAAGTGCTAAGAGATGACAAAGCAATAAAGAAAAAATGCTAAATAAGCCTTGGTACTGAATGTTTCTAGAGTAGCATCTTTTTGTGTTGAAGAAATCTAAGGAATAGTCTCATACTGAAGTACTTTGTAATACCTTTTTAAAAAATAAGTAAATAGACTGTATCATGAGCAGTTGGAAGTGCTCACATGAATTTTTAAAGGAAATGAATGCTGAATTACATACTATAATATGTAATTTTATTAACTTAGTTACTATGTACAAAAGGAATAGAAAGTGATAAATAGATAACAAGGTGGAGATATGCATATCAAAATGAGAATTATGCTACCCCTGTTTGGCAGGGGGAAGAAGAGAGCTTTTACAAACCTAAAATTCCTTAGTTTGATGAGCAAGCCCCTTCTAACAGTGAATTAAGTTGACAGGGGATGTGGTGGCAGKGTTTGCTCYGGATRGGAGCACAATTTGAAAGCAAATTTYGTGATCATAGCCACCTACCTTGTGTKGCTGTGCACTGCAGACTGGTCTTGSATTGCATGAACTGAGAAACTTTTGAAGGAAATTAAACCAGACGTGCACCAGGAGCACAATGCTGATCAGAGATTACTCTAAGGCTTTCTCCTTTGCAATGCTTGTGCGTGTCAGACCTATTTTGCTCTAAAGATTCACACCTAGTGAGCTGTAGTGCTGCTTTCTCCAGTTCATGTAAGCACAGTGGACTTGTGCTATTGCCAGAGGCAGCTGAGCAGCTAGAGGAGTCTTTTGTGGGTGAACAGCTAACTGAAAGATGGGAAACAGGTCAGAAACAAGGTACGGAAAAAAGGAACCAGAGTGYGAGTAAGCAGGGTTCCTTAGTTTGAAAAAGATCACTGAAAAGTAACTTGAAAAAGGCCCCTACAGCGCCAGAGACCGATGCAGATCMATGATTACCTGCCTTCTTCACACCAAGATTTCTGTGCACCATTTATGGAAAAAAAAAAATTGTAAAAAGCGCTGGCAGCAAGCTTAAGCAGAAGTACTCTTTCATAGACAMTTCACAGTTAAACTGGGTTTGATTAGCTAAAGGTATGAATGGGTTCAAAAGGCAAGGAGAAAAAAATAAGGAAGGAGAGGTTGTGAAGGGCTGTTACACACACACAAGGTGACACAAACTCCCTTCAGGCTGTCCCCAAACTGTGGAGAGCCTGACAGCTCCACAGAGGCCTCATCACACATGCTCTCCCTCCCTGTGCTCTGCTTCTGCGGTGGCCAGCAGCAGCAACCAGAGACAAGGCTTGGATTTACCTTTGCTGTAACCCGGTTCAGGGCACTGACCAAAGCAGTCAATGATTGATTTAATGGGGGATAGTGCACAGGAACAGCACCAAATCCCAGCTTGATGGATGGGGGATGGTGGGCAGGCATCCAATAGGTATCTCTAGCTACYTGAGTTTGAACAGTTTGAATTTTGCAGCTTTGGGAGAAATTTGCCCAAAGAATGGTCATTTATCATATAATAGGATAATAAATCTCTGCCACTGGTGGAGAGCTGGGCATTAATGAGTTAAGAGTAATGTAGATAGCATTGTCRTTATGATCAGAGAAGATTCAGAAGGCTTTTTCTGAAAGCTGGTTAAGCAATTGCTCTCCCTTTCCAAAGGAGAAATGGGAAATATCCTCAGTGTGCTTGCACGGCAAGTTTCCAGTGCCTGTCAGYGCTACGGCACTGCCTATCATAAGCAATGCAAAAGTGTTAGGGGTGTAACACAAGTTCTTGGAGGCTGCTGGATTTTCTTTTACTTTCAGAACCAGAGTGCCACCTGATCCAAACATTTTCTTCATCTACTTAATGAATTTAATACTGAACAGTCGTAAGTTGCTTAGATATCTCCAGATTTAATACTAGGGCGAAGTGACAGTTGTTACTGAGGCCTTTAATAGCATGCATGAACCTAGACAAAAGTGACTGGGTGAAAAGGAGCAGTGASTCTCACWYACATTTCTTGAACCCSCTGTTTAGGTACTAACATAAGGAACTTATTCAAAATACATAGAGAGAGATTTTAACCACTGTTTTAACCACAGTGACTCAAATGTTTACTAAGATATATCACTAAACACTCTTATTCCTTTCTCAAACCTTTCTATGAGTGATTGATGAAGAAGAAGGAAAATAAGCAGGGGGAGTGGAGGAAGTAAAAAAATATAGTTGGTTACATGAATTATATGGGTTATATGAGTTATATATAAGTTAGAAAGAGTGACTGGACTGGAAGCATCCTACACTTGTCTCATCATGATTAATTGTTTGCTRTGCTCCAGGGACAAATGCTTTGGGCGAGTAAAATATAAAAGGAGGAAGTAAAAAAATGCCACTTGCCACTTGCAGCCTCAGCAGAAAACACTTATGAGAAATGACAAATRTGTAGCTAAGGATGCTGCTGAACATACCAGTGTTTCCACATAAACCCCTTCGCTCTGAGGTTTCAGAGGTCAGCAGTTACTTTCCATCATCTTAAAAATGTGCGCAAAAGGAAATAAGCTAAGACTGAATTTGATTTGGGGAAGTTCAATTAATCTAACCAATACAGATCAATGTGCATTTAGCTAATGATAGTGTCATTTTAAAAGCTGTTACTTTAGCAGGAGGTGTGCAAGTCTAAAAGCCACACTGTCAGCCTTTTCTTACTGCTGATTCTAAAATTGGCCTTCTGCAAGTTAAAAATTCTTGAGGACTGTGATTAGGCTTTTAATTTCAGATTATATAATTTTGGATTACTCTACATTTTAGCAGTATTTGAATTTAAATGAAGCTCCTATGACTTTCAGGGGYAATTCAATGCACTTCACACATGAATTGCATGAATTGCAATTTGAATTGCCCACAAAGTGATTATAGTTCATTGATGAATTGTTGCACAAATCAGGAGCTGCATTGTCTTATTTATTTATCTTGTAGTTGGGATTGGTCATCCCTCTTTTGGATTCTTTAAAATAACTGGATGGGCCAGCTGTAGAAAGCTTACCTTACTTAAAAGTTACTTGAAAAGATAACGCTGCTACATTATGTGGAAATATTGTTTTATATTCCAAGTGATTTTCAAACATTTTAAAATATTTTCAATTCTTTTAGTTTTCAAMATTTAAAATCTTTGCAGTTCTTTTTTTTATTATTTTATTCTCAAGATGATCACTATTTATTTTCCCTTTTTAATTTCCTTTTGCAAAATGCCCCTGTGTTTTAGACAGACTCTGCCAAATGAGAAAGTAAGATTAATTTAATTTTTCCATTTTACCACATACTAAGAAAAAAAAGGTTGCAAAGAGGCCTCCCATCCTCCCSTGAACTTGGGATTGTCTTAATAGGGAAAGGTCATCATTTCTTGTACGAAGCTCCTCTTTGTTCCTTTTTGGGATCTATGAAAAAAACATCATGATTGAAAAAATTTAGTTAAGTGACTTGCCAGAACAGCAGAAATGTATGAGTGAGGAAGGAGTATTTTGGTTGTTCAGTGAGAAAAGATGACTGCCTGACTGGCCCGAGGGTGAGAAAGTTTCCCTTAAACCCAGCCAGACCCTTGTTCCAGCTTCTGCCCCATGTCCCTTGCCCTCCTGCCACGCACTGCTGTGAAAAGCTCCTGTTGTTGTTCTGTGTCCCCAGCTGCWCCAGTCCCTTTCCTCAGCCTCTCCTTATGGGATGAGCACCCCGGCCCCAACCATCCTGACGATCCTGTGCAGAGCTCAGTCTGGTACATCCATATCCTTCCTGYAGTGTGAGGCCCAAAACTGGACATGATATTCGAGACATGGTTCAAATCAGGTGAACCAAGGGGGTAATCGCTTCCCCCATTCTCCTGGTTATGCCTCTGTTAATGTGACCCAGGATGCTGCTGGCCTTCTCACAAACACACCAAGCTCCCATATAACTGGAAAACTCGGTTTCTGTCACATGGTTAATGGGATTCTGACTGATTAAATTGTCTGTGCAAATAGTTGCATGATGGGCMGTCATACTGCAATTCAGGCTGTCTGGAAGGACAATGCATTTTGCATGTGGAYAGCTGCTGCCGAGAGCAGTAATGTTAACCCATACACGAAGATGAAACTGCTGAAGACAATTTACATGTGATAAAAGGAAAGCAATAGCATAAAGTTACGTAAGAAAGGATTTTGAAACAAACAGTGGGATTTAGGCTTCCATGCATATGTTGATTTGTATAATGCTCCAATAAAACCCATGTGTAATGTTTAACTTCATTTGGCAGCTATTTGRTTTCAGGGCACATAACTAACTGTTTGGTCACTTTAAAGATGTTCTGTTTTCCTTCTCTGTCACTGTTGACCTCATAAAGATAGMTAATGTACTGCTGTCATGTGAAGCGTTTAATCTGGGGAACTTCAAACACTTTAGAGGTAATAATTAGTGAATTTTTATAACATTCCTCTGATGTAGATAACTGTTGTGTGCCTTCCTTGCAAGCGTGGAAGTAAAGCTATAGAAGTGACCAGTTCAAAGTCAAGGGATGAGCCAGGACTAGAACCTCTGGATGCTCATTCCCTGCTCTGACCGAAGGAAGGCAGTCCTGTCAAGTCCCCAAGGATTTTATTTTCAAAGTCCCATACATGAATTTAGCCAAGAAACAGTTTGCCTTCACTCTAGGAGGCAAATATAAAAATTGAAGTAATGTGTATAAACCCCCACTGTTCTCTCATTCTTACTAAGGAATTCAGTTTTGTATTCTTAGTTAGAAATTTACTTCATTATGTGAATTAAGATAAGAAATCTCACTGAGGAATTTGAAACGTCTTTACTGCTTCATGGTAGTGGGAGTTGGTAATTTTCAGTCATAAATGTTAAGTGCCAGCAACAACTGGTTTTCATGTAACAGATGGGTATGGCAAATATGAATCATACTGGCTGACAAAGACTCATCTCATCCCACTTGTGGTCTATGCAAACCGTGGCAAACATCACACAACCAATAGAATTTGTTGGTAAGTGGTATGGAATCTGCTTTCTGTGGCTTTCCTATACTTTCTGGTTACTTAGTTGGTTGAATAATCAAATGAAAGCCAGAACGACACCTGACCTTCCTGTCTGGTTATGAAAAAGAGACTCACAGATTATTTTGTGAGTAAGAAAAAACACAGCATCTAACAAGATTCCATTGCAAACAATTTGTGACCTGGGCCACTTTTTTCCAAACCCCGTAGAAACAACTGTTACACTGAAATGTTGGCTCCTCTGCCAGGCAGATGTGTTTTTCCCAGTGATTCAATGGACGTGATACTTGCTACAGGTGTACATAAACTTAAAATGGAGAAGCAGTTGACCAAGTTTTCCTTCTGCCTGCTTTCATCAAACCTGCTCTTGTGAGCTCAGTGAGTTGCCTTCAGATTCCAGGTGTATAGGATTTTAGTGGTTCTTCTTCCTAAATCCTCTGCTTCCTGGCAGGGAGTTTGCCACCGGAACAGGAATGGGGAATTGCTAAGTTTTTGGTTCTTTAAAGTCTCCTTGTAGTCAGCTTGGCAAGCTGTCAAGGACTTGGCAGTCGTGTGGTTCCCCAGGTATTCAGAAACCAGACTCAACACCTCAGGATGGATGTCTRGTGATCTAGTGATTTTTGTAATCTGTGTTTGCACAACTGTCCGTATCATTTATTTTCTAACTYTGCATTACTCATCCAATTTAAATTTTCATACATGTGGTGTGCACCACTAGAAGTTAGGGAAGGTCTCTGACTACTGTGGCCRTGAGTGGAGGCTAGTAATAATGAAATAATTGATTACTTATCATCAAATTTTTCCTGTATATTTCATCCTAGTGGTTCTGGAAATTATTTACTGCTCTTGCGATACAGTCAGTCACTATTTGSTCTGTTTCATAGAGTAATAATTTTAATTCTGCACCAGCTTCCACTCTCCTGACTTCAAATTAGAGCAGCAGCAAGTTCYAAACTTTGGCCAAAACTCAATTTTCTTATGTCCATTTTGTTCATCACTTTTAATTACTAATTATTATCTCCTTGTCCTCGTCCTGCCTTTTTTTTTGTATAACTGAAGAATAGGGGATATGTATTTACCATTCCTATTTTTAAATATTTATATTCAATGCCCTATTACATATGTCAGTCTACAAAGCACAGTTTAAGTTTTTGAACTTATCTTCATATAAGTGTTTTTCCTCCCCTGGCAGTTCTTAATCATTCTTTRTACTCTTCAGTATTTACTCTTTCAGTATATTTTCCGTATGCTTYTCTTGATTATTATGTTATTCACCATTCTCTTCCTCACTTGTCTGAACATTTTATTCTGTTTCAGACCACAGTTGCATATTAAGCACTTGTTTTTGAACATGCCATACACCTCCTCTTYTAAGATGATATTTTTGGCAGCAGAGCCATTGAGTTAATCAGTTAAGTATTTTCCACAYCAGATGTTATTAATAGAAATACAGCAGCAATGGTGCATGCATGTACTGTGTATCTTTAGTTGAGTCTCTAGAGAAACTTTACCTTTTCCAACCCAAAGCTAGGAAAAGTAGTTAGCAAAGAATAATTTTAAAATAGAGATGAACAGAGAAGGTAATGTACAATAACAGTTGATTAAAAAGCAATAATATGGCATGGTGTTATTCTTGAAGGATTTAACAGCGCTTCCCAAAGCTGATGCCTAACACTGTATGAACGCAGTACAAATGTCCATCTCTGATGTGTGACACTTAAAGAAGTGCATAGCCAATCATGYTTTATGTGCTAAAAGGTAAATTAAAAGTAAATAAGTCATTTTTATTAATGTTACTATAATGGAAACTTTTCTCAGGTTAATCTGGTTTAATGTGATCTCCTTTTTTGGGCAAAGGACATGATGAGTTTATCTTGGCTACACTGGCACAAACTCTAAGGTGGGTGTCCTGTGCTGGTACATCCCTATCCCATGAAAGAGTCGTCTTTATAGCAATATAAACATCGCCTCTTGGTGTGCTGTTGTACTCAAAACCATGTAATTTGCTCAGTGCCAACAAGGTTGTCAAGTTGCTCCCTGCTGATGTGAGTCATCCACCTTCTATGCTCTTTACTTAAGCTTCTGCCAAGACTGCTAGAAAGCCTTATAATTATAACAAGCAGCATTCATGGCATCAAGACCCAGATTAAATTTTTCCCAGATGTCCTACATGTGCACTATAATTTCAATGGCATGAATAGTAAAGGACTTAAATCCCTGGAATTCYTCTGCCTCCTCATGGTCCCTAGAATTTACCTATTGCAGTGGAGAGAGATCTGAGGAAATAAATATAAGAGTTCCTAGACAGCAGTATAACTCCATGCTGTTTTGAAGAAACATGTCTATAATATTCCAGAGAGTCTAAAAGGAAAAAATTCCTTCAAAGCATGCAGTGAATTGCCTTATTTTAAGCAGCATCATCCTTTACTTTGAAGGAGGATAAGAGTTAACCAAGTGCTTGCTCTATTTTCTCTACATTAATGTGATATGTGAAATAGATAAAGAATTACATAAAGAGACCGGTGAAAAATATTTTGATGTTTGTGCTTTCTTATAGCTTGATCTTGATTTGTTCTTGAAGTCCATATACCTATGACAGAAACTGTTGAATACATAAAGGCCAGTCGTGTATTTGAAACTACAGTGTCCTCATTTTTTTTTATTTCTCTTTGTCTCCAGACCTAGTAAAATATGTGACTTATGGGAATATGTATGCCACRTTTTGAATAGGGCTATTAATTTTTGTTCACCATTACATTAGGTGAAATAAAAGTAAAAATCATAAATGAAGATTGTTGATTTGAGACTTTTACACCTTTATGCTCTTCCTCGGAGCTGACTGTTGACCCTAGCTCCGCTTGGGTTGTGTTTCCTGGGACATACCTTGTGGGTGATGTGGGGAAACCCAACCAGTAGCGCTTCATGCCTTATCCCCACCTCTTTTTTTTAGTTCCTCATCTTTTTGTCCTGAGGGCTTCCTGGCTTCAGTGTAGCTGAACTCTCATATCCCAGACCTCTCCAGCGCCCCTCAGTGCTCCGTGGGTCCCTGAGAAAGGTCCCGTGTGAAACTGAGGCTGAAGGGATAAGTGGGGAATGGGTTTGCATCAGGAGCACACAATTCTGTTGAGGCAGTAATGTGCATCAGTACAAATCRTGCTCTCTACCTGTAAAACGCTTTCTTCTTCCTCCAATGATGCATTCAGAACCTCTTCTGAAAAATATTTGATAGCATAATTTTAAATAAAAGTTTTATCTGTGAAAAAAAATCAAAACCTAGCTATCTATGAATATTCYTAATTTTTATCACGTTTTAGCTACTTTTGTCCCAGTATTCATAGTTCTGTCAGACACAGCTCTTAGCACTTGCTTTGATGCCTGGCTTGTGGTTTACGTAGTCATGACTTGTAAGAGACACACCAGTTTCCTCTTGGGCAATTTCGGCCTTACAACCAACTTCTGTTAGAGCTTCCGCTCTGTTTTGAGAGATGGGAGCTGGCAGGACAAGTGTAGCTGTTTGTCAGAATTCCTAGCAGGTATGGGTTTATTTATTTCCTCTTATGTGATAGATGTAGTTGTTTCTGTGCAATGACACCTGCTTTCTTTTAACCTTTTTTTTTGCTGCAATCTTTTTAGCTGATGAGAAATGCCTCTTACTTGGTACAATAAGGAAGTTCACAACGGCTGTGTAAAGGATCTTATGCTTCCCGTTTTTGCCTTCTGATTAAAAAATGCAAATATATTACTTAGAAGTTTAGAATGATTTTTGTGTTTGTGGAGTGAGTACATGTGACAGAACACATGCAAACTACTTTTTACTTCCAATAAGTTCTAGTCAGTTATCTTGAAGATCCAGCAAAGGGCAGTCTAGCCCTGACTATTTCACTTGAGTCAGATGTTTGTGAAGACAAATGTGCAATAAAGGAATGAGAAGCAATTCTATTATCAATTTCAGTCTCAAAGAGAAAATTGTACAAATGTAGCATCATGTAAAGAGTATTTAAGGTGCAATTTGAAGGGTAGAATTCAATGTGTTGTAGTAATAGCACTGAGTAGATGGATTTCTGTTGTTAATGTGAAAAAGATCTTGGAACAAATTATTTCAATGCTTTTCTCATASACATGGAATTGTGTGAGTGAAGAGTCAGGAAAGCACTTTGTGAATGGGCTCACCCACATAAGCCCTGAACAATAGGGCAGCTGGAATTAAAATCATCTGTCTTTTTCCCTGAAATACAACACCCAAAACGCTGACTACCTCTTTGGAGCCAAGTTTTCTTCAACAGTATAGGTSTCTGCAAAAAACTGAGTTTAACAGCTTGTTTAATCATTCTCTTAACCACTTGYTCCCAGGAAGTTCTTTCTGGAGTGTAGAATATCATCTTTCTTTACTGAGATCAATTCTGTTAATTGGAGTTCTTGAAAGGTTTTCTCCGTGCCTAGGAACTACAGTTCAGTTTAATAGGATTTTCTAACTGCCAGTTATATCAGTGTTTAATCATTTGTGGCATTTCCTAAAGGTGAAAGAAACTGTTTGGACACTTGAGATGTTGTTCGYTCTGCACTTTTTTCTACAGTGGGGTAATCTTTATGCTTTCTGGAGGCAGGCGATGCTTTTTCCTCTCTGGGAAGCAGAGACTTGTACCGTGTCCCTCCCTTGAGGCACGGCTGCACACGACTCGATCGCGTGGGAGTCCCGTGGCATGGCTGAGGCTGTGTGCCTCTGCTCACGGGAGCGGAGCGCTGAAGAGGCCCGTGGMAATGCACGCCATCAGCAAACTGTGTGCTCCAGATGTGCATCCACACCGGGGCTGGGAAGAGTTGAGTGAACAGAAAGTAGTTTCACTCTCCGTAGCAGGGCCCATGCCATTTATGCCAGGCTGCTAATGCTCACGTGGACTTCTTGTGCAAGCAGCCCAACAGGAAACCAGCAAAYAGTCTGGAGGCCAGCGAGCAGAGCCTGCAGCTCCTTATGGGTTGGTTTTGAGTGTGTTTTGCTAAAGGGGTGCAGTGGCASAGAACTGCAGGGGATATGCAGTCTGTTGCTAAATTACACATGCAGTGTGGAGGTCCTACTAGATTCTTAGCTGCTGTTGGATCCTGAGGTAGGAACAGTAATAGAGAGCACTTTGCTGAGAGGGCTATGTCCCTAAAAATGACAGGCTGAATGGCTTCATTATTTTGTGCATGGAAATATCTTCAAGGGATCACTCTAACATCTGCTAAGGTACCTAGTACTACTTATGAGCCCGAAGAAAGAGTCCTGCCTGATGCATGGCCTGCTGCTAATGAAATCATGCTGAGTGTGGTTAGACAATTGCCGAGCAGGGAGATGAGCACTGAGGTAATACTATATTTTAAACTTTACATATTACCCTTCTCTGCATCTCGGATTTTCTCTTTCTGCTGAAGCAGAACCACATTTCAGAAAAATTTTCGAAGGGCAGAAAAGCAATATATTCAGTTAAAGGCAGAGCTCCTCTATCTATCACTCTTAAAGTGCATATGTGTGTACTAAATTTATGCCTTAGTGATATGTACTTATAAAAACATTTCCCTTCTGCACCCTCCTCTGCCCTCTAATTGCTCGTTTCTCCTTCCTATCATCAAGTTACAGCCTGGCTGCCCTCCAGTGTCTGCTTCTTTCACTTGGGCTACAGGGCATCTCTGGYGTAAGTTCTATAAATAGATTGAATTCCTCTGCAAAGAATGTGTCTGTCCTGCTTCAGTTGCATCCGCTGCCTTCGGCTTAGCAGAGTCATCCTTGCTCYGTGCATACGCATTCAGTTTGTCCCATAGTCTGTAACTGCTGATTGCTTTCAAGGGGAAAACATTAAAAAAACAACAACAAAAAAAACCCACAAAAAACCCCCACTCTGATGATAGCCTAAATCATCTAATAGTATTTCTTCCTTACCCTCTTGTCCTCCTGCAGCAGCATCTGGGCAAAGTTCATCTTCCTTCATTGTCCGTACCTTGTATCAAAAATTCCGCTCTCTACTGTTTTTTTCATGGCTTCTCTTTGGTTTGGTAGATAGTTTTGATCTAACAATCTCTTCTAAAAATCTTATCATCTGCAATTCTGTCTGCTATTGATTCTCCACCTACTTTTTGAGACCCTCGTGTAAGTTGCCTTCCAGAAGTTCCTGGAAACTCCCCTAGTGGACTGTCTATGGTCCACTAGGAGATCCTTTGAATATTTTTTTTCCTCTACATCCTATGCATGAGTAATCTCATTGAAAMCCTTCAGTTTGGCTTTTCCCTCTGAAGATCTTGTGGCAGATTAACTCCTGTAACACATTGTTGCCCTACTCAGACCAAAAATATCTCTAATATATCATGCCTGTCTAATATACCGTCTTCTATTTTCTGGCTTTGATAAAAAGCAATTTCACTTCCTCATGTCAGTGCAGAAACTGACTKCAAAGATAATTTTCTCACTCTACTTTCCTGAAATCTCCCTACCTATGTACACTTCTGAATGGCATCAAATATAAACTGAATTAACTTTCATTTTTCACGCCTTGGCAGGCTCCCTCTGTCTTACTAATTTTCCAAGCCACTTGTTATGGCACTGACACAGACTTTGACAGTTTCTGCTCTCAGGRATGCTAACACCTGACATACGATACTGGGGAATGTAGTCTCACTGATACCTTGGTCTTCTTCCTGTTTCTTTGTTCTGTTGTCTGCTGTCTTAAACTGGAAATTGCTCCTTTTTTTTTTTCTGTATTCCTACAATAACTGACACCTGGTATATTGTAGTGGTAATAAGCCTATTGCAATYCACATCAATAATGCTTCAAAAACATTTCTTTATTTTTTTGGGATAGAAAAGCTGTAGAATCATTTCACATAGTTTCCCGCTTTGTTTCGTTGTGTAGTTGCTTTGTTATTCTCATTTACTCTTGTAAGGTTTCAGTAGGACTGGGGCTGTTACTCTTCAGGGTGTCTGGATCTAACTCTGAACTTCTTCAAGAAATATCTTCTGGGTATGAGCACCATCAGAATACTATACCAACTGAGTCACATCAATTATATATAATTGATTTTAATCTGTAACAAATGCCTATTTTAGGCAATTCAGATTAAAATCTTTCTCTGTGACTAGAATAAGCAGAATTACCAAGCRTTTGTCAGGTTCTTGCATGGATAGTTAATATGTTTCATTTCACACACAATAACTTATTTATGTGTCTGAGCTTTCTGTCTATCACAGTTTTAAGTTATTTGTGTGGATCACTCAAAGCGTAAGGAGAACAGACATGAAGTCAAATATTCATATGTTTTCAGAAAAAAATAGAATGAAGATGCTTGCGTAAATAAGAAGTTGCACTTCCCAAATCTATTGCTGAAATACCTTCCATTATTAGTAAGATAGGGAATTTGGGTTGAGGAATGGAGAACCAGAAAGTGTGTCTACATTAGTGATTTAGGGCACTCAAAGGGCTCTCTTCAGGTGTGATTTTTGTCTCACAGCAACTGAACACGGGTCCGTGGATTCCTGCAGTCACAGAAGATTTGTCTTAGTCTTGTATGGATCAATTGCTGACTCCCTGGAGCTTTATCACGGTGCTCTAATTCTATGATTTATCAGGAGCCTGATTTTCAGAAGTGGTTGAGTGCTAGTGTGTCTGTCCTCCAGTGTGAGGGCCAGCTTTAGAGACAGCTGCTCAGCGTATTTAATGACTKTGCTCCCATTTTGGGCACAGTATTKGCCSTATGTTGCTGTCTGCAGATGAACAGAAAGATGGAATGGTCAGATAAAATCCTTATATTTTCTCCACTGTTTTTTCCCCTTTCATTTTTAATGAAGTAATGTAGTATGAACATATTAGTTGCACATGCAACACTAACAAATATGCTAAAAATTTGACTGACATCCAGTTTTAACAGCTGTTTAACCTACTGACCTGACTTAAACCCATGTGGAGTTTCAGTCTTGGCTAYCTGGAATTCAGCCTCTTAGATTTTCTTTATATTCCTCTATATTTGCAGTCTCCTGGCTCTCTGCTATTAAGAAATGGGTCTGAAACTCTGGAGTTACAAGTATTAAAAGTTTCAAGAGTAAACCCTTTTCTTTGAAGGAGTTTGTATTTTTGTGTGGAGTAGGGTTTTTTTTTTTTCCCACTGATTTCGACAATCTTGAACTGATGGTCAAAACTGCTTTTACAGTCGATCTAGTATGTGGGAAGTGAGTTTCTTGTGATAAGCTTCTTAACATCTTTAGTTCTATTTTAAATTATTGTTCAAATACATATAATTACAATTTTAAATTAGAGACTATCTTGAATTTGAAATAGAACTAATATTAAATGGGGACACAATGAACTTCAGCAATATTATGACTTGACACCACTTAATTTTTTTGTCACCCACAAGATGGGACTTAAGTTTCAGCAAAGTGATATATTAATGCAGCAAAAAAAAGGAAATTACATTGTTAGAAATAGAACTGGGAAACTTTATGTTTATCTAATTTGTCTGTGCTTGTAGATAAAATAGTGGCCTGCATTTTTTTTTATGGTAAGAAAAGAAAATTTTTGATTCCTTTGAAGCCATGAATTTTTAAGTTAAATTTTATTATTTTTCACATGTCCAAAGATTTCTAGGATTTGGAGAGGGGGTTTCTTTGGATAAAAATATTGTATTCCTTAAGAGTGTGGGAGAGAAAAATGCCAAATAAAAGTAGTGATGGCTTGAAGATAAAAAACATTATTACTATGGGCATGATAATGCCTACGTATTCTAATAAAATTTCTATTGCCACTAGTCAATGGGATTTAAGGCTGCGTCTTTTGCATGCAAAAGTTTCTTCAATGAAATGCTTATCTTTTTCACTTTTATATTTTCTTCAAGATATGTCTTGATCACTGAAAATAAATAAGGATATTTTTAGATTTTAGGGAATGTAACACTCCACCATCAGAAACAGCAGCTACRGGTAGAAGTTTTGCTTTCCCAGAGCTTTGTTGTCATTTAGGTGTTTCTAGTCGTGTTCGTATGCCTGAAAAGCATCATCGCTCATCCTGAGGTAGTAATTCAGTTGTGCTTAGTCACAGATATCCTTAAACAAGTTGTATCCAGATCTTTCAATGATCCTGTACTTTAACAAGACATGATTATCATAACCTTATTATGCTTCAAAAAATGCTTGCAAAGCAGAKATGCCAAACTATAATGATTGATCAGATGATGTGAGAAGCTGTATGAATACCRAGATAAACAGAATGTCTTGTGCCACTTATCTGAGGAAAAGAGATCAGCTATAAAGACAAATATGCCATTTTGCATTTTAGAAAAAGTGTGTGTTGAAAGTTGTGTCATCAAGTGAGTTAACTTAAATTGAAACAATTTAAATTACGAATGTTTCAAATCCTTACATTAATTGGCCTTAKACTCTTTAATTGGTGTGAATTACAGTTGTGCTGCCTTGAAAAATACTATGTGTGGGSATAGCTTTTGTCAAGGCATTTACTGCTCATTAGTTACTAGCACTATTGTATTGGTTTTGTTGAGAGAATGGCACACAACCTGAAAAGGAAGATTAAAGAAATAATTAAAATAGATTTGTGCTATTATATTTTTAAGACCATCAAAGTAGGACTAATTATTCTGGTTGTTATTCCTGTGATCTATTCACTGCTATTAAATAATAGATATTATTAATTTTTATTGTGTATTTGTTATCACTGTAAGACTACCTGATATGGAGGTTATTTATTTATTTACATAAAGCTCAAGAGTTTTATATAAGAATAGGTTTAAAAAAAAGTTGAAGTGCTCTATATCAGTATACACTGAACTAAACATAAAAGCACGTAAGCACCTGAGCCTGGAGGAGAAAAAAAGGATGGAGACAGATAATATTAAGAGCGCTGAATTAACTGTGTGGAATACCATAATATGGTGGAATTTAATTGGGAAAAAATGTTTTCTGAGGTATGGCTGATGAAATCAGAAAAAAAACCCCCAGATGTTCTCAGAAAGCCTGGAATTGTTCTTGTAAAAGAACAATTTTAGTTTGTTCACTGCAAATAATTTCTGTATGTTACCTTCTCATTTAGAAAGGTACTTGCCGCTCTACTTTCTGATTTTACTATCCACAGAAAAGGAGTAAGAGGAAGTGTTCCTTTGCATAATAACATTCAAGAAGCAAGTGTTTGATGTAGTTAGATCTTGCAATCATTTTAATGATTTATTTTCTTGTGCAGTTGTTCTGGCAAAGGCTATAGTGTTTTAAGAGGCAAGAATCGAGAAAATTCTGAAAGTTTGGAGGTGCTGATGACTGCAGAGAAGTCATGTTTTGCAACCAGGAATATATTTTTTTAAGTTTTATTTAYACTTCTAGGGTCTATCATCTTGTTACTTCACACATCCTGGACATTACTGCTTTTTTCTTGCTGATGGGAGKTTAATGAAACTTCCTATTATGCTCTTTTTGTGTGATTAAGAGGTGTAGTAGACTTTCTTCTCATGCTTTTTGCAAGCAAGTAAAAATGAAAAARACTTGTGGTTTGGACAGGGAACAGGAGTTAATGACCACCTGATAACAGAGAATGTCAGTGGAATTTGGATTCTACATCTCCTAATTATATGAGCACTACTTACTCTAACCATGTATCATCTGTGGTCTTAGAATGCACAAGTCAATTCTGAGCACTAAAAAGTCTTAGAGCTTGTCCTCAGTCTCTTACTGGATTTTATTTTTATTCTTGACAAGTAGCAAGCTGAGAGCCTCTTATTTTCCAGTGAAAATTGAAATCTTCTTGTAAAGATTACATTGAGAAATAAGGATTTAAAAATTTCACCACAAGCATTGGTGAAAAAAATTATGACAGTCTGCAATTTCAGAGAGGAAAAAAAAAATGTCCTTTCTTCTTCCATTCTTCCATTAACTTTACAGTTGGAAAGCTACTTTTCCACGTGACTGGTAATTTTGGATGCTGCTTTGAAAAGGGGCATGTCTGAAAAAGAAGCAAATTTTTGAAGCCTGTTCAGCACTTCAGATAATCTTCGTCTTTTTCTCATGTTGAAACCCAGCTGATTCCATCTTCAAGAGCTGCACTCACTCGGTGCTCTATCAATGATAAAACTGCTTAAAAAGATATGAAAAATCCTCTGCTTTACTCTTCCTGGATGACACTGAAGAGATGTTTGTTTTTCTCTGTGCTTTCTATCATCAAGATTGTTATGGTCTAATCCAACTCTGAAGTTGCAAGTTAATATTATAAAGAGACTATGCTATTAACATAGTACTCGATGAGTTCTGTTCTAGGGGAAAAATGTAATTGCTGCTAACCTGAAGTTGCTTAAAGCAGCATGTGTACTAAATACTTGCTGTATTTCTTCCAGTAAATCTCATATACCCAAAATGAAGTGAAATTTTATTATCTCAATTAGATGTAATTAAAAGAAAATGAAACCTACCACTGAAATCAGTAATCTAGACTCAAGAGGTGGGGGATTAACTACTGATTAATATTGGATTCTCAGGGCAAACCCAGGGATTTTTTCTAAGAAGACTTTCTCCTCATGTCTTAGAGGGTTTTCTTTTTTCTCTCACTAGTTCACATCTGGTGTGATTTGTAAGTACTCAGAACAGCACTTGGCTCCCAATCTTTCGAGCAGCTTGCTTGCCCATGGACCTTGTAGAAACCTTGTACTAGCAAGTGGACTTGAGTGTTAAATTGTGGAAGGGTACAAGTTAAATTCCTCTGCAAAAGCTCTGATTTGGGAAGTCCGGTTTTCTCCATTCTCTTTTTGCTGGAGAAATGCCATGTAGAAACATGACATGGTGCCAATCTTTGTGGCTGAATGAAGGAACAAATGATTGAGCTCCATTGCARTGTAGGGGCAGTTTCACTGTCCTAAGGTAAAACCTGTCAAGACCAGTTTGATGTTACTTTACCTCTTCTAAGAATGCTCTATTACAGAGATGACATTTGAGTACTATGTATGTACTTCATGCACCGTGGAGGAAGGAAGATAATTTTTTTTAATGCTCCCATTGCTTAACGAGGAAACAAACAGGACTCTTGAGCCTTCTGTTTCTCATAAACCTTTTGAAGTGGAAGTTTTCAATGGAAGAAGAGGAAAATCTCCCACGTATTTCTTCCTTTTTTTCCTTCTCATTATCAGCGTAATGATTTTGCTTTACGTTTGTTCTCTTGACATTTCTCTGCAAGGTCGAATGCTAGCTTCTTTTGTAGAGCTGCCAGTATAATGAATATTGCCTGGACGGAAGAAAGGAGGATAAGATTCGTATCTAAACTACAGAGAGAAAAATCATAAAGCACAAGCAGTACCAAGTTTTTATTGGCTTTTGTTCACAAATCTTGTGCCAAAAGGATGCTCCTATTAGCCTGACCTCTTGCACTGACAGTTGCGACCTTCCTAATATTATGACTTAACTGAATTGAACATCCTTATGATGTTCCTTGCCAGAGGGATACTGGTAATATTACTCAATACTGCTCAAGCCAAAAACTCCATGCATAGATCTCTGTAGGACAGCTGTAAACATGTAAACTTCCTTAAATCGAGTTGTTTCTGACCACTAGATGGCTCTGCCAATATGTAGTTGCAGCTTCAGCCTCTCCTTAGGGCCCTGGTTTGAGCATGKGGGAAATAGTAATTCCATCTCCCACGGGATTTTGAGCCTTTGAAAWTGCTTTTCATTGCCAACTGTCTAGAAAGCACAGTGTAACAATTTGCCACAAGGCAAATATTGGCGTGCAGGGAGGAGGAAGCTGCCAAGCCAGTTTGTCCTTCAGATCCCCCTGGGCAGAGCTGCAGGGTGGAGTGTGCCAGGCCAGCTGCASATCACGGTGCTCGGGCACGAGAGTGTTCGTGCAGCCTCCCCAGGCGTCCACACGGAGCAGGCAAGCGGAAGTGTTCAGGCTCAYGGCCTCTTGTGGAAGGATCCTGAGAGATTCCAGGTGCCCAAGACAGCCCTTTCAGCTGGGGAGGTTCTGTGTTGGTCTCCATTGAGGAAATTAGGCTTGTTCTAATGGAAATGTCTCCCTGCCCTTCAGGCAGATTTTCCTCTAAGCTCTGTCCTCCAAATGTACAMAATGTTTCACAACAGCCTATTGCTGTGATCCCTTCGATTTTTATTTTGCCTTGGGTGCCTAAAGCGTTATGCAATGCTCAAATAGCAAAAGTAGAAGAGGGATGCTCCCCCATAGACACCTTAGTATCTTTTTGTCCAGGCACTGGCTTTGCCAGAAACCCCTCCAGGGTAGCAGTACGGGGCATTTCCTTAGTGCTTAGATTTGTTGGCTGTTCATCCACTCCAGCAGCCTTTTTCTGAACTCTGTCTGCTTTTACAGTGCAGCAGTTTCAGCCACGGCCAAACAGCCAGCTAGGACACCTCAGTGTTACACTTACCTTTTCCACAAATGCTCCCCACTTCCAGGGCTTTGGCTGTGGGTTTCCAAGGGCCTCTAACAACAGGGCTGGGAGTCACCTCAGCGCCATAGGAGTGTGTAAGCAAATTCACATTTGGGGCAGAAGCACTGTACTAAGCATGCCATTTTGATTGCTTTTCTTTGGTCTGGGAGACCCAAGAGAGAGCTGTGTAGCATCTCTCTTTTATTGAACTTATTCCTTCTTTCCTGTCTCCCTCCTCTAGAAGGCTGCAAATCTGGGGTCCTGGCTACTTTATCAGAGCTGTCAACACCTGCAACTTAACCCCCTGGCCTTCCCGGATGGATCAGCAGAATTTGGCTATAATCCAGGGGGGCCGATGTCTCCAGGCCCCTTTTGTCTTGGAGACAGGAGCAGTGAACTTTGTTCCAGTTGTTCCTGGCCTTTGCCCAAGCAGATTCTAAAGTCGCCTTTTTGAATCACTTGCAGGTGAGGGGATTGAATTCCCTTAAATTCATTTGAAAATAAAGTCATAGCTGCTGGATATGTGACAAATATATTTTTTTTGCTGCTAGGTGGGCCTGTTAAAAKAATTTTTGTGTCAAATTTCTTCAAAGACAAATTTGGGATGTGTATGTGTGTGTCACTTCTGTAGTTTTTGGTTTTTTAACATTCTCAAAGATATCCACTGTGGCCTAGGCTGGAGATATACACTCATAGTTATGACTTAGAATTAYACATTAATGTATTTATTGCTTGTAAAATTAATAGTGAATTTGTAGTTTCATCAGCATTTTGAATTACAAAGTCATAGAGACCAAGACTGGTGACATGTAACACCATCTGAGTGGAACAGTCTTAGGTAGATATAAAAATAGGCCTTTGAGTCTAAGTTTGTCACCACCCTATRGGACAACTCTAGCTTAGTATCTGACCTTCCTCATAAGACAGTTTGTAATCTGCAGAACAAGCCCCTCGTGCACAAGTAAGATAGTTGGTTTGCATAGTTAATTAACCAGTTAGCTAACTGAGTAAATCAATTCTATGATCATCAATCTTAATAGCAGTAAGATTGTCAGATTAATCTGATCTCTAGTAATCAGAAGTACAGTTATGAGCTTGCAATTACTGTGATTATTTTTTGCCCCCTATTGTTGTAAAAACCTCAGTGGGTGGCAATGTGAGGATTTAGGACTATTATATAAGCCTCTCCCCTTGACACAGGACAGTGCTTCAGGCCCTGCTATGATTTGGGACAATGATGTTCCTAATGCTTGTAATGTGTGATCTGTGATTAAATAATCATTGATTTTTGGGGAAATTTTTGTAGCACTATTGCTAATTTCATATCACCTGTCAATTCATTGCCTGTTGAAGGGCAGATTTGCAGGCAGCCAAACAAACATAGAATAAATAGAGAATTTAAAGCTGGTGAGCAATGTAAAGGAAAGAGAAGAAAGGTAAAAACCTTTTGCAGGAGGCTGTTTTACAGCCTTGACTTAGTGCTTAGTAAAATGATACTTTTTTTTTTTTTTTTTTCTAGTCTATGTTAACACCATCTGAACAGGAACTGAGCTATGCGCATTTTGGGTGCTTCGGCAACACAAATAATTCGAGTCGTGTTACATTTCTCAAATATTTTGCTCAGAAGCAGGAAGGCATATGCCTACTCTGGATATCATCTGGGGGATACTTGGAAAGCATGTTTGGCAGACTTGCATCAAAATCATTGCAGATAAACAGGCTCACTGCACTTGAGCCTGCTGTGACACACTGTCAAGCCTTGTAGATTTTAACTTGCACAAGAAGAAAAGTAGAGCCCAAGATTAGGACTGCTTYTAAAAATCAGATTCTTTAGAACTTTTGCAATTTATTTTCCTTTTTGTTCCCCACTTAACACTGCCTTTGACCTTTAACAGAGATATTTCTTTCAGAAGAGATGCTGTAGTAAAATGGAAATGATTGCAAATTATTTCTGATAAGTCACTCACTCTGTTTCCACATTTGTTGCATCAGCTATTACTCACTCACTCACATATCTACTTGTTTATTACTGTTCTTGAGAAAGGAGGAGTGAGATGGTGCTAATAAATACAGGTATGCAAACTAGTATTTATATTTCAGTTGTTGAACTGAAAAAAAACCCCGAAAAACAGCAAAAATATTGAATCAGAAATATTTTACTGAAATGACTTCTCACATGAAGTATTCAGTTCAGTCTGAAATTGAGTTGTCTGCTCTGATGAAAATTAGATGATATTAAATGACTTGTCTGTCTGTTGTGAGTTCTTGTTTCAAGAAAGCCAAAGATATGTAGGTATGGTTTACAAACTAAACTCAACCCTTCCCTCTCACTTTCATCTAATAGCTCATGAACTTAAGAGAAAAAAACAAAAAAGAGATTTTACGGGATGTGGGAGATGCAGGTTTGCTTTYTTACATAAATGGAAGGAATCTTACACTATATTGACTAGCTCTTGCTTGGATGGCATACTCCCATCTGAAGTGGGAGAGGCTTCACTTTGTCACGTTGCGTTTTCTTTCTCTCTTTGGTTTGTTCCACTTTCTAGTTTCAGTGATCTGAACAACCACTGCAGCAGACTGTGCTCCTGGCGTACCTGCCCATGTGGGGTGCCTAAATCACAGTCTGGAGGCTCATCCTCGCGTCCATTTCCYGTATCTCAAGCTACTGCAAACTGAAATACTTGGGGAGAGGCCTGGAGGCCWGCATTCTAGCCCTGGTGCCTAGTGTACCTTTTTGAAGGTGAGGCCCAGCTTCAAATTCAATGTCAACCTGAGTCAGGGCAAGAATTCACAAATGGGTATGCATCTTTACTACAGTGACCCGAGAGCTGTGCTCTCAGATGGTTTGGGCCAAGTCTTCTCCTGCTGCAGCACTTTAGTCAGGATTCACAGCAAATGGTTCCCTTCAGGGYGCTCACCTTGAGGTGTGAAGTGAGTTGTTGACGACAGTTCCCAGAGTCAACCCCTGCACATTCATGCTGGACCAGCCAACAGGATGGACATAGACTAGCTCTGCAGGAGCCGTCTTATTATCCCAGTTCTTTTTCAGAATTCCCATGGCTGTTCAGAAAGGATAGATGGTTGTCCCGCAATACACCTGCAAGGAATTGAAAGGAATCGCTTCTTTCACCGTAGTGCAAAGAAGGAAAGGTTGTAGCCGTCTGAAATGCTAACTGAGGGCCTCAGAGTAGACATAAAAGCCCTAGCACTGTTTCACAATGCATCTCCTCTCACTCAGGTTAGATTGCTTATGAGAAATAAACTGAGCTTATCTATATTAGAGTTTTTACTGCAGTAAACGTAGAATTTCTGTGCCTTTCTTTACACAGCGAGTAATAGTCTTAACTGGARTGACTTAAAAGTCATTGCTGCTTTTGAAAATTGGCTCGGTTAGATCAACTAACCACTTTTGGAAGCCAAAGAAAGTTGGAGTTAAAGGGACGGAGAAGATTCTGCTGAAGTCYATTGCAGCTACGCTGGCACAAATAACACAGGCGGAAACATTTCCKTGCCAGTTAACTGACTCTGCTCCTCTCGCTCCTGATATCATGCTGATTAAATCTTGTAATTACAGTCCTCCTACTAACCATCCCCAGGCCCAGGGTGCACAGAAAATGAAGAAATGTCAGGGAAAAGGCCACATGTTGCAATAATTACTATAATTTTGTCTGTTATTCTATGACTTTCTGGCTCAGCATTTGACTCTCCTCTGTTATTTGCCTGTATAACTAAAGGTGTTTCCTATGCTTGTTTACACTAGCTGTGATTCTTTGAAATTGCTTGCTGCAACATCTCTCYTTATCTTTTTATTACTTCAGTTTGAGCCACTTTTAGAAAGTGCTTCTTTCTATTTTTGAATAGAAACAGAAAAATGTGCATTTGTTTGTTTTTCTATTTTTGGTTTGAAATTGTTGGAAGCAAGTAGGTGTTTTTTGTTTTCTGTTTCAAGATTTCAAGCTGTTTGCAAACTAAAACAAATATTGTGTATTAAGAGTGTTATCTCTAAAAAATATTGGTCTTAATAACAGAAAATAGTTATTGTTAAAATTGTTCTGAAGTGTGGCTCTATTTCTGAAAATCCTTTCTTGCTAATTTAAACAGTTTTATACACTCTCCTAATTCATGGAATGATCCTTTTATGTACAGGATTCAGTTGTATGGACACTTTGCTAGCATGAAGAAGTTTATATATTCTAAATTGAATTTATTTTTTTTCTTATGTACATTCTACTAAGCAAAAGTAAATCACGTTGGCAGGTGTCTATTGGTTGTGTACACCAAATAAGATTGTCCATTCTTTTGCCCAAAATGATAGCTTGAAAGTTTGCATAGAGTTGCAGGAGAAGAGAAAAAATAATCCCTAAAACCTAGYGTACGCTGCTGAAGAGTGCAGATTTTGTTCTCCAAAAAGGAAAACTGCAATTCACTGTAAAATAAATAGCTTAGTATGAGACCCCAGCTCATTTAGGAAATCAGGCATATTAGTCAATTTGATTTCCACTGAGGATGAGCCCGGTGTTTTTGCACTRTTTTCTGGGAGTTCTAAGTTCTTGGTATTTCTTTCAAAGTTGAAAATAAAAAGCAAACAAACCAACTTTGCCTATTTATTCTCTTTTCAATGTCTAAAGCAGAACATACTAATGAGTTTTTATTATGTTTATTCCATAGAAAAACTTGATGGCTCTCCATCACTAGTGCACTGGTGAACTTCTGTACGAGTGTGAGCAGATCAGATAATACAGCATCCTTTTTCAAAAAGATCTTTTTTTTTCTGAGGGGATGGGTTGGGAGAGGGAAGGGTAAAGCTGATGAGTCAAAATATTTGAACAGATTTTGCTCTACTAATGTTATGAAAACATAATATAGAACTTCCAGAAACAAAACTTTCTTCTTTTACAGCTTTCCTACTGAGTTTAAAACCTTTCATGGATGCTGATGGCAGTGCTCCCGTAAGTACCTCTGAYGAAATATTGAGTCGCTGGATAAACTGAAGGGACTGTATGTTTGGGTTTGTGTTCTTGCAATCACTGAAGAGAATATCCATCTCCTAACAAGATCTGATGGGGTGGACCAAGTGGTGGGACTGTCACAGTTGCCCCAGTTCTGCTCTGAGTCACATGAACTCTACTGCATGGGCCTGACTCAAGGAGCCCCATCTTGGAAATCCACRTCCTACCCTTCAATATATGACACAGCAAGAACCTATGACACAGAAACTTAGCAAATGGTTTTCTTAGGCACAGGTTTTACCCTTGTGAAACTGTAAAAAAATGAACTGATGATCATTGTTGCCTTTGGTGCCTTCTCAGGCTACTGAGTCGGGAGTAAACCTGCATGAGGTGTGAAGTATGACCTTCAGTATTAGTGCAGTGCTCCTGCTTTCGCTTGTATAAAATGTTTTTCTTCCACGTCARTCAATCCTGTACACTTTTTTACCTCACTTCTTTCTCTTGGGGAGTTGTCCTGAGGACAAGCGGCAGGCCTCTCAGTATGCAGGCAGAGCATTTGCTGCTTCTGACAGGGGCATTCCCTAGCGTAGTCCTTGACTGTTTCCTGACRGCTTCCCAAGAGACTCTGCCTGCCTGTGGCTGACTTCCAGCTACAGCACAAGTACTCCAGGGTAGCCGTGTGGAAGGGGGCCTGGGAAGAGGTAGCATCCACGCTACGTGTTTGCAGTTCGGAAGCTTCACGCTGAAGATTTCTCTTCTCCAGTGGTGCCACTGCTTAGCTGTGGAGCCAGCCTGGCGAATCCGTGACGGAGTGATAAGCCGTAGAGCCTCCCTTGCCCCTGCTCTGTGGATATAGCTGCACAGTGGAAGGGCTTTGGACAGCAGCTCTGCAGCCTGAGTTTGCATGCAGGGCATCCCATCCTGCTCAGCTTCTCAGACCTTAGCAAACTGAAAGCCAAAACCTACCAAGAAATAAAAGATAAACACTACCCTGTATTGCCAGTACTTCACAAAAACTAGGACCCTAGCTTGAGAGTAACTTTTAGTGCTTTTCATTTATCTTAAAGCTTTCTGAGCATTATTGTGCTCAGATTTTCCCTGGTAACAAGAACAGCTAGAAATAGATTTAACTTTTTTTTCAATTGAAGCTGCGATAATGAAAAAAAAAAAACTTGCCACCAGGAAATAGAACTATGTAGAAAAAATCCACCCTCATCAGAGGCTTGGTAGAACTATGACATTTGACTGTGTTTCAGGTCACTCCAGTGACTATGTCAGATAGATACAGCATGTTAGCTTATGAAACGTCTGTTACACCCCTGATTGCTACCACTGGTTTTACTGGTGTTACTTCTACATTCCGTAGTGAGTATTTTCTCAYTGCTCTGCACTGCCATTAATATCTCCTACTATGTGTGGATCTTAAAAGTATGTCTTAACTAATGTTCATGTTTATCTTTATGAAAGGAAAGGTTCCTGACTTGTATGTGACAGTTTTCAGGGGGAGAGCTCTCTAGCATTAGACCTTTTGTTTTGCTGTTAATCGAGAATTTCAAATGTGTGTTTTTAACTCAGCTTTCTAGATCTTGGAGATGAAAACGGAAATGTAGCTCAGTTCATGACATCTCACTCATTAATGACTTTATCACATGTTTGTCACTGATTTTATCCAGGCAAACTGAATGTATTGCTAGTTGGGGGAGTTGCCCTTCCCCCATTGCTTTCCCAGCTTGCCCAATGAAATGTGAAGAGCTGGAGATCCATCACTGGAACAGTACAGTAATTGCTGCTGAATATTTTTTTTCCTCCTGCTTCTCCTTTTTATTGGGTAATTGGTTCCCTCTTCCCCTGTATTTAAAATAGGTCTGTATTTAAAACTGGTGATTTCTGCAATATGGAATCCAATTCTTCCTTAAGAGATAGGCCACAGACTATACTCCTTTGATCTAGGTCATCAATAAAGCTGGTGCGTCAAACAACTCCTCAGATGTTTAGAGAGCCACATCCTGTCCCRGTATTGCCCTTACTACTGTACAGTTTTGTTGTGATGGATAATGCTGAAGGGCCCTCGTTGCAGTACTATGGCATGGATGCAGCATCATCCCACTACGTCGGTTCTGCTCAAGGAGAGTTGATTCATATCTGTGTTTCTTATTTGTGTTTCCTTGGYAGCTCTAAACAGAAGTGATTCATGACAGCATGATCCATTGCCTCATGAAAGCTATATTTTCTGTCCATGTGTCCTAAGTAAGGCATTACTTTCATTGGAATGATGAAAAAGAGAAGCTCATGTAGAATGGGGAAATAGCAGAGACTTCARTATAACTGATCTGTTTTCTCATTGCTTTTTTCTGTCTGTTGTCATGGAGAATAGTCTGAGAGAGACAGGCCATGATAGAATTAAAAAAAAGTAAAAAGAGCGAATGAAAGACCGAATACCTGATGATTAAGCAGAAGTCTGGGATTATTCATTCCTGGTAAAGCCTCCCACAAGTCCATTGTACAGGTCATCTCAAAAAAGCACCAGATAAGGACAGGTCTCTGTGGTTTGCAGTTCTGCACTCTGATATATGTTACAAAGATAACTGATAGGAGATGTTCCAGCTTTTGCAAATACTGATAATAGTGGTTTCTTTTATTATTGTTTCCAGGCGGTGTAGCTTTATTCATGTAGCTTTATTCACCTTTAATTCACCTGCAAAAAGAGCCATCAGATCCTTCAAAAATATTATAAGTTTTGGTTTTCCTTAAAAGTTAGCTGGCTAGGTAGAGAAAATATATTGGGGATGTTCACAATGTAGTTCTGCAGTGGATCAGATAGTTACCAGCTTTGCATAGCAAAGCTATGGGCAAACACATTAAATGCTATAAGTCCTCTGTATCCATTGTTTATCATTGAGAGGTCTCAAAATCTTCCTGAAAAAGAAACAGATACTACTCCTGTGCTACAAAGGCTGAGGAAAGGCTGGGGCAAGGAGAGGTAAAGGATTTGGTCCACAACCATGCAACTAGCCAGTCTGTCTGGGGAGGGTTTAGTCTAAAYCTCAGACTTAAGATATCTAGTACCCTCTTTTTTGGCCCCTGGTCTTCTGTTTTAGTTTCATTTTCTGTGCATTTATTTGGGATGAAATAGTTTCTGTGTACACACAGATTAATAAATATATTTCAAGTTTAGTTATTTTTACAGTAATTAAAATTCATATATATTGCTTGGCAATCTTCAGGCATATTTATTTATTGCTGCTAGGATAATCTACCAAGTTTGTAATTTTTTTGGTTACTTTTTTTTTTTGTGAATTTTACAAAACTTTACTCATGTAGGGGGAAAGATAATCTCTGTACTAATTTGAAATGGAGTGGAAAATGCAATTTATTTCATATTTTTAGGAGTGCTTAAAATGGTGCTAATGGAGAATAAAATACCTGATGTGCACTTTTAATCTCTCCATGTTGTAATCCTCCCTCTCAGAGTGTAATAAAAATTGACCTATTGGAGTCCTAACTTTTATTTTTTAAGTTTTAAACACCGAATACAATTCAGGCAAGCATAGCGTAGAAGCTGCTTGTGGGTGTGAAACAGGAAGCACTAGTGGATAGACACGTGTTATAATAGTTATGTTTGCTCTTGTTCAACTACATATACATCAATTTTAATTAACACATTTTATGCTTCAGCTACAAACGTCCTTTCAGCTGTGGGTGGGTTATGCGATTCCATCCTGCATATACCACCACTACCACCACCACCACATCCTTCTCTAGCTTCCCCCTCCCCTTTCTACACAAATGTTGCAACACAATCTGAAATTTCCTCTTTTCTTTCCTTCCTGCATTTCTTACAGGTTCCCTTGCGTCAGAAGACAAAAAAGAAAACTCAAGGTAACGAGTGATTTTTTTTTTCTTCTCTCTTCTGGGTTCCTCTTTTGTTATTTTCTTAGTGTTTCTTGTTCTTGGGAGGGTGAGGATTTTAATACTGCTGCTTAGCTGGTGAAAGATTGCTGTTTAACTCCACCGATTTTTTTGCACCAGTTCTGAAAAAAAATGACAACGTGCTGTTCCTTTGGACTAAATCCTTGTGGTATGTTAATTGATTCAAAGCTGGAAATCAGTGAAGTAGAATCAGACAGATACATGCTCATACACACACATTAGCGATTTTCATGTACTTGGCATAATAGTTTTATCTAGCTGCGACTTAAATAGCTGTATTGTTTTCTCAGTGCAGCTGCGTGAAGGGCAATGTATGCATGCTTCTCTTAAGAGGATCAGAGGATATATCTTTAATTTGCAGAAAGTATTATCATATGTATGCTTTGTTTTCTGTGCATTAATTGCTATTTGTATTAGCTATGGCTTTTTTTTTTATGCACCAAAATACCTTTTTGAATGAATTTACAGCATTATAAAACTGCGTGCCTTCTAAGTATATTTAAAGATATGCTTGGGTGACTCTTAAGATCGCTAGCTGAGGTTGTTATCTTTAATCGACAGAAAAATCTTCTCTGGTAATGTCCTTTTAAACGAGCAGAACACTGTATTTTAAATGGCACAGGGTTCTTTATAATGAGCCGACGGAGGATATCGTGTAAAGAGCTGGGGCAAGCTGATTGCCAAGGATGGCTCTACAAGAAGAAGGAAAAAGGAGCTTTCATTGGCAACAAATGGAAGAAGTTCTGGTGTGTGCTGAAGGAGTCCTCGCTGTATTGGTACAGCAGCCAGCTGGTGAGTACACTCTCCATCCAGCTCTGGGGGGCCGATTAACAGGATCTGCTGGCACTGAGAAAAGAGAGGTTGGGGCCACAATTTGCATGTGCCCTGGAGAAGTACAAATGTCGGAATTTATTTCTCAGCCTGACATTTCTTGTGATCTGAGAAGGTCTGTGTGAATGTGAAACCTGCAGAAAACTGTGCTTGCTGGCTGAGTAGGTACTTGTGGAATGTTGACTTGTCTGTTCTGCTTCTGGAGGGGCTGCTCTTCTCAAGCATTGCGAGCATTCATTTCAGGCATTTCAAATGCTCCGTCCGTATCTGGGGAAGGTATTCCTGGGTTAGGCATTTTATAGACACTTGCTATCCTAATGCAAACTAGGAATATTCTTCACTTCTAATTCACTTAATTTTCAGAAGTCTCTCTCTTAGACTTTCACCTTCAGCGTCATCTCTTTTTTTTTCTTTTTAAATTTGATTTTAATACTATTTATTTATTTATTTATGTGTTATCATTTGGACCAATAGGTTTGCAAATATGAACATTGTAGTTTTAGCAGCTTTTGATTATTTTGCTCTTGACCTTACTGCCGTCTGTCTCCTCCAGAGCATTTTAATGAAAGGTTCTGACATTCTGCTGATTTTTAACTTCCTGCTGTGATGAATTGGGTCAAGAAGTTGAATTTGGAGGAGGAGGATGMTTTTTCAAATCAAAGTCCAACTTTCTGCTCAGAAGATGAGCTTTCTCAAGACAGCTGCTATGCGTAACCACTCTCTCCTTGCCAGTCCAGGCTAGATAGCCTCCTCCGCTTGGCATGTGAGTGACAAATTGTCTGAGATAAAGAGCAACAGAATTTCTGTAATCAGCTGAAGAAACTCAAGAGTTAAGAACCAAAAAGAGAAAAAAAGAAAAAAAGAAAAAAAATGATATGATCAGAAATGAAATCCAAAGTAACTCTTTCATCCCCTTTCCAGACGACTGTATCTATAGCTGACAACACTCAGGCTGTCACCTGGGCACTGCAAATGTTCTACCTGGATTTTTAATGAAAGATTTGGCTGAATGCAAAGTAATAGTGTGTCCTAGGGAAAAGCCGAATGTGTTCTGGGCTGTTTGCTATGGCTCTCCTTAATGGCACAGAGATGGTGTCTTGCACGTGCTAGGAAGATTCAGGCATAATTATTCATCTCCTGCACTTGCACTCCTGCATCCCAATAATCTAGCACAAAAGCTCCTGTCATATTTTAATGATGGATCAACAGAGCCCAGAACTGGGGATTTCAGAGGATTAGAGGATGCTAACATCCAGCAGCTTCAGTGTGGAAATGTGAAAGATTATTAGGTTTTCTAAATGCAATATGCTGCTTTAGATTTCAAAGTGTCCCAGGCCCAGCTCAGAATGAAAGATTAATTAAACCTTTACTCATTCTTCCAACATTTTAACAAGTTAAATGGAATATGTATTTTTTTTTCCATTGGTTTATTCCTATTGCAATAATGTCAATAAAATATCTTGCTAACCTTCCAATCAAGGTATAAATAAAATAGTTAAAATCATAAAAATATAAATATGAAATAAAATAGTAATGTATGCAATATCCCTTATTTTAATTTCATTTGTGGGTTTCTTCTTATAGCACAATAAAAGCTTTAGTCGACTTTACTTAGATGGCATTTAAAGAGAATTCTTTCTTTTGGAGTAAAAATATCCACTCTGCTGGTCTTGGGCTGTTCTTTTTGTTGCGGTGTTGTGGTAGTCCGATGTAGCTTCCTTTTAAGATCAAGTCAAATACACACATGAAGAGAAAGAAAAGGAAAAAGTAGAGAGAGATAACAAAAGGCTTGTTTTTCAAATGCTTACAATATTTCTGCTTGAAGAYTTGGACTGACAGATACTTGTCACACTAATACCTTGCAAACTCCTATTAGTATTGGCTCTTATAAAGTCTTCCTTGCAGTTGTCCATCTGGCCAAGCAATGTTATGGAAGGTGAGATGTCTGGCTTATCAGGCCTTTGGAAGATGAGAAATATTGGGAAAAAGTATTCTGAAGAGTAATCAGGCTTGGAAAAAATAAAATGAGGCCGGATTAGACACACWTTGCGTTCTAGGAGGAGAAGGCTGGGGCAGAGGGATCTGCAAAGTTATCTACTTCCTTCACTTGTTGTGGTCTGGCTAAATTCCACTCTCAAGATCCAGAGAAGTCTGAGTCATGGCAGGTCCCACTACTCCTAGACGGCATTCAACAGTCAAGTAAGCTCATCATTTTATCCCGTGCCTGCTCTCCTGTTGTCCTTGTACAACCCAGGATAAACAGGATTGAAGAATGCGTAGCTGCCTTGTTCCTATTTGTTTCATACACTCGGCTGTAAAGAGCTCATCCAACTTTGAGACACTTTAGACTTGCGTCAGTGCCTCACTTTTCATCTGTCGCAGTGCTTCTTTTTAAACAAAACTAGCTGATAGCACTTTTTGCTTTCAAAACAATTTTATGTAACAAAACTGAGTTTTCTTTGGACAGCTTGAAGTACAGTCTCTGCATAAACCTAGATTCAAGCAGTTTGGCGAATCACAGTAACTCCAGAGTGTTGAAAGAAAGGGAGGTGTTTTTGGTTAAGATGCACTCACTTGAATTGATCAGAACATAACCATGTTTAGTACAGCTCATGGAGTGGTTGTGATGAATTTGACCCTTGTATTTTAACAAATATTTTCACCTCCAGGTTTAAAAGGCRGAAATAGAAATGACATATTCACTGAAATGCTTGATATTTCTTTTTGCTTCTACACAAATCTGAATCACAGAATCACAGAACAGTTTAGCCCCCTCCTCCCTACAGTCATACCTCAGGTCTGGTTTTAACACTATCTACTGTTGGATTGCCTCTCAGTAGAGAAGCCATATGACAGGCCCTCTTAGATACTGAAGTGAAGGTTGATGGTGGAGGACTTGGGCTGAGGTCAAATGAATGTATCAAGCCAGATTACACTGATTACTTTTAGATCTCTCTGACCAGTTTCCTTTTGAAAGAAGCAGGAATGTTWTGTGAATYCTTTTGTAGGAATTTCAGTCAACCAGACAGTGGCAACTGTAGCATAGCAACAGCAGGGTGCTGGACCTAACCTTTCTGTCTAATGGAGCGGGAGGAAAACAAGAAGTGGGTGGAATCGGTAACTGAATATGCATTATTCCAGATTTTGTTAGGTAACCTCAATTGACATACYGTTTTTGATGAGGTCTGTCTTAAGGCCTCTGAAACTCTGAAAATTTCTGTTGCTCTGATTTCCTTTGCCTTCAGATCACTCCAGTTCTGGATCATTCACACCTGGCAGATTGGAGGAGGTAATATAGGACACTTCTGGTGGTGCTTGCAGTCAAGTTCCTTCAAYTTAACCTGAAAAACATTGTGAAAAAAAAAATGCTCAGAAGAATCAGCAATAGCTGGTGGCTGGAGAGTCAAGCCTCTCATATACAAAAAGCAAACCATGACACASCTATAAATCTAAAAGAGTTTTAAACTATCTAGCTGAGGTACTGAGAAGGGTGAGGCTAGGGCAGTCTCAATGGACTACTCTGAAACCTTTCTCTATGTACCCTTGCTCTGTCTGTAGAACACGTTTACAATTGGAGCAGGGGAAACTTTATTGAAACGCAGACATATCTCCAGTCTGGGGAAGGGAATTATTTGAGCTMGATGTAAAAAAGAAGGGTTGGTTTAGCAATAGAAATACAAAAARTAAAAATAAAAATAAATAGAAAATAAATTAAGGCATTCACACTGCAGTCAGAATGCACTTTGGGGTTCATTCAGGAACACCAGATTCCTTGGAGAATTGCTCTTTCTTTGTACCTATTTTTCTCTTTTTAGTACTCTTCTACCTAGACAGCTGTCTTGAAAATAGGCATTCAAAAAGGAGACTGGTGCTGGACCACTCATACTGAAACTCTTGAGTGAATCAATTCTTGTGCATGTAAAGAGGGCCGGAGGAGGAAGGTCAACAAGTGTAGCACTGGATTTCGTTCTCATTTCATGCTTCTTGCAAATATGTGTTATTTGGAAAGGGGCAAAGCACTATTCTCTTCTTCTGCTGGGTCTTTATTCTTTTGTTAGATAATGTGGATGTGTTTTCTTATTGTGGTTGGAATCCTATAGCTTTGCAGGAAAAGTTAATGATGATAACTTATCACCATTATGATGATAACATGATAATGGCAGTCTTTTAGAACAGAAATCTTTCACCTTTGAGTTTAGTAACTAGCTGTACGAGTGATAAAAAGTCACTGATGTCTGCTGACTTTGCCCTCTGGGCTTTGGGGATCTCTGGCCCAATATGTTATACAAATTATCCACAGTTCTACAGATTGCCTTGTGGGAGTATTTGTCAGAGTGAAAAAAAGACTAAATAGGTTTGAGGGCTGAACAGTTTCTCCRACGTTCACAAGATCTCCTAGGGGTAGTGCTGAAACGATGTGATGAAATTATCAAGAATATCTGGAATTGTAGATTGGAGCTGTTCCACAATATCTGGAGATTTTCACTTTGCAGCACTATTATTTGTATCTTTCTGCGTCATTACAGTCACTTTAAATATTGAAAAGGAATTATAAAATTTAGTAAAACTCCAAATGCCACAAAATTTAAGCAGTGTATGCATGTAATGCTTGAGGCAAGCTTATAGAAAGCATTAACATTTTTTATTTCCTCCATTCTATTTCATAAATATCTTTGATTTTCTATTTTAATGTGAAACATCTTTTGTCAAAAAGTGGTTAGTTTTCTTTTGTTCCAAGTATTTGCAGAAATAGTTCAACTTATTGAAATTTTTTTCCTACAGTTGGGCGAAACAAAAAGCCCAGATGTATAGATTAGACTAACCTTCATAAAACCCACAAGCTCTAATAATTTATTCTTTTAAGCATTAAGACAAATAAGAAACAGTTCTAAGTTCTTCTGATCTAAGTTTTTAGGGTTCTTTTATGACATCASAACAAAATCTGAAGGAAGCTTGACTGAAATATATGAGTTAATAGCACATTAAACATTGCTTTAACAATGTTAAATATTTAATTTATTAATTAAAGCAATTTAAAATATTAATATTAACAATAACATTTCAGAGAAAATAAAATAGTTAGGACTTCAATATGCTCTCAGTGTGTTAAATGTCATATTTACCTCAAGGTTGTAAAATCAAATTTTTTTCTACTCAGATGCTGGTGAATATCACTATTTCTTCTGTATTGAAAGAAAAAAAAATCCACTCCTTTTTTTTTTTTCTTTTTTTTTTGTCCTGGAGCTGCCAAAACCATTTACTGATAAAGATGCAAAATACAAGCCACTCCTATGAATATTTAATACATGTACACTAGAGGAATGATGGTTACCTGCCATTTACTACATACCAAAGAATAGGCATGCAGAGCTACTGGGAAGTCATCCATTGAAATATCCATTCTATATCCTTTTTTCAATTCTCTGAGCTTTTATGTTGAGGTATAAATTGGTAAGATTTGACTTGAGTAATATCTTTTTAAAGTCTGTTCRTATTCGTGCATAATGTGACTTGAGATGCTGTCAGTCATCTTCATTTTAGCCTCACTCTTTGTAATTGTTTTGTGTATTTTACCTGCTTTAACTGAGTGTACGTTTTCAGAATTTTAATGTATCTGGAGGAGAGTCTGGAAGCAATAAAGAAGCAATTCAGGCAGGAGTTAAAATTTTCCGTATTTTGGAAACACAGTCTTTCATCTTGTTATGTGGCATGCTATTGCTTCTCTTTGGAGGCACTTGTAGACACAGGAGGGCCATGTGGATGAAAATAGATATAATATAGAAAAGCATAGACAGCTATAGGCAGCAGAGGTTTGAGGCTAACAAATAACATCAGTATTTCTGGCACCACTTTCTATTAGAATCCAGCTAATGTAGAATTTTGATGTCCATATTCATTAAACTCTCTTCCCTCTAGAAATGGAGGTAAATCTCCATTTAATCTGACATCTGAACTGTCTACTTTAAATGTCCTTCTAGCTTTGTTATCTATTGAACCATGCCTGCAAATATTGAGTAGGAATGATAATTTGGATCAGCAAAGACATTTGGAGTATGTTGGTACTGCTGGAGCTCAGATACCCAGGACTGTCCCTTGGCAGGGGCAAATTCTTAAGCAGTGGTGCGGAAGCAGCCTCACATATAGACCTACAAGGTGTTCAGTGAAAACTGTTATATAGGCACTGAGGGTGCATATCACTCAYCAGACTCCTCATTAGCAAACTGATAGAGCTTCCTGTTTTGAAATCTCTCTCTTTTTTTCTTTTTTTTTCTTTGTTTTTTTGTTCCATCTGTGTCTGGATACTGAATGCAGAAAGCAAACTGAGTTGTCTTTCTGTTCTAAAACGACRTATTTGTTGAATTGAATTGGTTGGGATAGCTACTAGTCCAGCATAGAMGTCCACTCTGAGAATTCACTCTCAGGAGCAGAATTTGTGTATTCCATTCAGGGAATAGGGGCTCTTACGAGACTTTTTTCCTTGATCAAATTGTGCCCGCAGATCAGTTAGCTAGAATTATTGGTACCAGCAGTCTGGTAAAACAAGCGTGTATTTTTCAAATACACTTAGAACATGATTTTCTGTATGTGTATGCATTGTGCAAAACCTGCCTGCATGCCACCCTGTGCCCCATGCTCTGAGTGTCCCTGCTGGAGCAAGGGGGTTGGACTAGATGATCTCTAGAGGTCTCTTCCAACCTCAACCATTCTGTGGTTCTGTGTATCATATCTTGGATCAAATACTTGCTCCTCTTGGCTTGTGTGTGAAAGCCAGACMTGAAAGGATGATATAATCCTTATTGTTTCTGATATTGTTGCTAGTCTGTTTTGGAAGGCTTCTGTTTTCGAGAGTTTAATAATTTCATTTTCCATACTATGTGCACACAGCCTGGATGATCTTCCTGTTGAAGTATGTTTTGTGATCAATGATGGCTATACAGGAACTGGGTTCTTCCACCTTCTCACTGCTTTTATTCCTGGTTTGAACCAMACTTAAATCTTGCCCTTGACAGTTTCAGGGGCTTTTGATTAATCATAAGTCCTCAATAGGGGTGCTCTGATGCAAATGTATTGGGATGGGGAAGAGCGGGAATTACCTCCACATTATCTACGAGATGATGATCCTTCTTCTTCCAATCTTCCAAACCTTCCARTTTCTTTGATATTTGAAGGAGTACAGCAAATACTGTACTTACACTACTCCTTTTGCACAAACAGAAGTGGGGACTTTCTATCCTCCAGTGCATGCATGAGTAGTAATGATAGGACTCTTCTCTGTTCCCCTATATCAGCAAAAGAAATGTGTTTGTCTTCGTGAGGGAAAAATCTATTTCAGAATATGTTTGCACACTACAAAAAGCTGTCAAAAACACATGCTTAAATGTCAAACACTAGAAGACTCCAGTGCTTAAAAACTGGYTGATGAAGTGATATATTTTTTTATTGCAGGCTGAAAAAGCAGAAGGATTTATCAGACTTCCAGACTTTAGTGTGGACCGAGCAACTGAATGCAAAAAAAAGCAGTAAGTTTGTCATTGGCCCTTGTTTGCATGAATAAAAATTCCTACAAGGTTGAAAAGACTTAAGTCTCAGTAGTTTCTGACAATGAGACTGTGGGGAGCTTTTCTCCAGCATGAATAATGGGATATTAATCGAGTTACTGAAGGAAAGAGCAACTTCAAAAAATTTTTGAAAATTCTCTGCCAGATATGTTTCTACAGTCTTTTAAAATGATAATTAAAAAAACACCATTGTCAAACACTTATTTTCTTTATTCACTATTGACAAATAGAAAAGAGACTATCTTAGATGACTTCTCTTAGGTCAAGTGAGGCAAGTGATGTTGCTTCCTTCTGAGYGGGCTTTGTTCTTTGGACTGATGTGGTATAACTGACTTTGGGCTGCACTTAAAACCTCCAGTTGGGCAGGGAATGACAACTTTGTTTAGCAGCATAAACATTTCAAAATATTCTCTCCAAACTCCATATGTATCAACGGCTTCCAGCTGCTTCTGAGTTCMCTTTAAGGGTTTGAAGGGATGTTATTGTTCCAAGTTAGAAGGCTCAACATGCTTTTTATTCTAGGCCTAAGAGAAAGCTTTCTTTTTTATGCTCTGTCCTCATGCTGAGGTTAGCTCTAGGCATTCTTGAAATTAATTGTGGACTGAGTTCTCAAAGAAAATGGCCACAATGTTTTGAATATGGGGAGCTGCATTTGGTTTTCTCAGGGGAAAACGTTGAGACACACAACACAAAATCAGGATTGTCATTGATATCTGTTGCTGTTGGCCATCAGTGACTGGGAAGAAAGCACATGCTAATCACTCACCTGAGGTGAAGGAAGACTTACAAGGACTGACTAGGGCTTCTTGATCAGCTGGGTCCCAGTCAAATACTGTATGCTTCCACAGGACAAGGAACAAAAAAARGAGAAGCCRCACAGTCTCAAGACTGGAGACTACATTTTAAAGAATCTGAAAAGTCTAACTGATAGATATTCAACTGGAGCATAGTGTGATGTTGAGAACAACAGGTTAATATATGGCTATATGTCACCAGAAATGTGATTATTGTCATAACAAAAAGTTTGTGTTTTGGGGTCTGCAGTTCAAGACAAATGTTGATAAACTAGGAAGAGTATTTTTCTGGTTGTAATCACTATAGATTGAGGAACTCTTTTGACCATTTTCGATATGAAGAAAGTTCATCAGTGCTCGAAAAATATTTAATTCAAAAGCGATATATGCTGTCTTACTATTGGAGTGACATAACTACCATCAGAAGGGATCAGTTATCATGGGAAATATGCCAGGAAATATAGGAAAATTAAAACCTTTTCTTACATTAGGCATTGCCAGAACATTTTGACTGGATAGTTTCAGTTTCCATCATTCATTGCTTGTTGTTGATGATTTTTTAAATGTGGAAAGAGTAGGGAGTCAGATATCAATTATTTTTATGTTCTTCAATKAATTGTGATTGATGCTATAACTTTTTAACCACTTGCAACAGCACCCATCTCTATGGACCCTATTTCCCTTCACTTAAAAGAGCCTCAGCTGTKCTTTAGTAGAAGGCTCTAGTGGGAAGATACAAGATCAAAAGGTGGATTCCTGAGATATGAAAAGAAATGGGATTTTGTATGTCAGTTGATATTTAAACTGAAAAGGTTCTTCTAAAATTGTCTATCCCCTCTCAAGGCAGTGTTAAAAACAAGCACATTGGAGCAGACTATCTTGCCTAGTATGCTTCTTTCCAAAGGGTCCAAAAGAAAGATGTATAACAAAGTAAAAGAATATTTAAAAATATTTGATTATTTACTTAAACAAATTCTCTAACCTCTGAACAATTTACTTATCAAATGTTTCTTCAGCATTAAGCAGGCCTGTGTATTTATCACGTTGTAGTGGATTTCTTTTTCACCAATTTCAATTGAATAGCATCGTCGACAGTGTCCTGAGTTGGAGCTGCAGGATATAACTATTAGTGTGTTAAGTAGTAGTGTGCCTCAGTTCTGTTTGTTTCAAACCTACCACTTTGCCTCCTAAAACTTATATCGGAAAAGGCAGTGAAAAGGCAGTCCATATTCACCTTCCTCATTTTATATCTCCCTTCACTCAACCACCATTTTTTCATGCTGTACAATCATAATCTAATTAATCGCTCAAGGTAGCTGTTCTGTGTCTTGGACCATCCCTCTTGCTTTCTCTAACCTTTTTTCAGATTTATCTGAAATGAAGGAAGCAAAACTGTATGTGATATTAGAGATGTGAGTACGATGTGGATTTTGAAGGTCTTTGTTTTATTCTTTATTCCTTCCTTTTTGTATCTTTGCTTTATACCCTTTGTATAATGTTTATACTAAAAARTAAGTTAAAAATAGACTTGAGTTTTAAGGAAAGAACTATTGAATGGATAAGCTGATCCAGATTAATATCGTGGGAGGAGTAATTATTGTAAATAATTCATTCAACTACTTTTTTTTCTTATGTAAACTAGTTTACTTCATACATCTTTTATTTTTCTTTTCTTAAAGTGCTATTAAGATCAGCCACCCACAAATCAAGACATTTTATTTTGCAGCAGAAAATGTTCTGGAAATGAACACGTAAGTAGAAGTGAATGACCATGTTTCATTCTGTCTCATGTCTTAGAACACTCAGTTTTTGAAAGTTCATTCTTTCACTGTCAAGCAGTTGTTGACAAAGTTATTCTAGGAGTTAGTTACAATTTTTTTTTCTGGTTATGATATAGAAGGTAGCTACTTCTAATTCAAGTGGAATGTCTTATTCTAGCGTTGGATGATTTTTTAACTTGAATCTTTTTCTGTTAAATCTTAGAAGTGAAAYATTTGTTCACTAATTAAAGTTGAAATCAGAATCTTGTTATTAGCCGAATTTTGATATTAGTCTTCCCCAAACTTGCAGGTTTAAATCTCTTTCCATTATAGAGGAGTCAAACTTAATAGCAAATTCATTATCTTGGAAGGAGTAAGGGAAGAAAGAGGGAAAAGTATAGTATCCTTTTATTCCAGAAATGACCTAAGACTGTCAGTTAACAAGGCAGTTAAAGAGCAGTTTCTTAAAGTAAATAAGCATTTAATTCTCTGTCAACATAAGCTGCAGTTAAACGATCCTTGTKCCAGGAGCATTCTTTTCACAAGTGTCCATAGGAACTACAATTTATTCATGTGGTTCTCTATGAAAGAAAGTAAAATTGAGCATAAGTTTTGCCATTTTGGAAACAACTGAGCTATCAGAATCAGATTTTACTTGCTGKTTTTCTTGCTAGTTTTTGCTGATTCATATACATAAGATATATGATATTTTTGTCTTTACTACTTCAAACTGTAGATTGTTCACAGAGCATTAGATGGCCAAAAGTCAAATGCAAAGCAACATAATTAAAAGGCAAGAGAGCTCCTATGTTAGTAAGGTCAGGATTTTTATCATGACTCAGTAGGCCACCTCTGAGATCCTTCTGTTTTTTCCATTTATAAGTACTTTACAAAGATTCACCACAAAAGAAAAAGAGAGAGGTGAGAATGTGTGTGGCCTTTTGGAATAACTACGGATATAGAAATGCACTTTTATTATAAACATATCTACAMTACTGCACAAATATAGGTATATATTAATAAATCTGTGTTCTGTAGATACATATGTATAGCAATATGGTGCCTTGATGGTGCCTGATGAGGAAATATCCATCCTTTTCAGTATAGCTGTGTTTCTTCCCAGGGCTCCTGGGTGGAGTGAGAAGCTCTTAATGCAGATGGCCTGAGGAGCCCTGAGAAAGAGGAATCACTGTGCAACAGTATTTCTGTAGCTATCATTGTTGAGACATGTGAGGGGAGGATGTACGGAGAAGGAAGAGGAAAAAGCAGARCTGATAAAGGACATACAACTCTCAACAATCAGTTTAGAGCACAGCTGGAGATTTTCAGATTCTTAATGACACTTTTGAAATGTTTAGTCTCATGTGAGTGAGTGATTGAAATCTATGCAGATGGCCTTACACCCTGAGAATGATTTTCTTTAAACTTCACTTTTCTAGTAAATTTCATTTTGGCTTAAAGCTAGATGGCCTAGTGTTAGAGCAGCTTGCACTAATTTCACTAATTTCTCAGTATTGTACCCAATGATGTTTTACTTGGCAAAATATAAAATACGTGCATTTAATACACAAAGCACACACATACTCACGCATATGTCAAAACAGACTAAAAGACATCTGTTCTCTTGGCTATGGTCCTGCGAATACTTACGCATGTGAGTGCTTCCACTGAACTCACTGGGGCATTCATGTGTGTCAATTTGCTTGTGTGAGTAAGTGTTCAATAGGTCATGACCTTTTGTAATTCTTCATGCATATATCTATTAAACCAACAGTGGGCTAATTAATATAGTCATTTACTTTATTAATTTAGCATGCATTTGCTATGGTCATGCACACATGAAAGGCAAATTTGTGCTCATTAGGTGCATGCATCTACCTGGCCAGTTGTATGCCTTTACTAGTGAGCTATCTGACCCTAGTCCTGGATTCCCTAGCACTCCTTTTCTCTCTCCCTTTCTTCCTTCCTTTCCTTCCTTTCCTTTCTCTCTTTCTCTCTTTCTCTCTTTCTCTCTTTCTCTCTTTCTCTCTTTCTCTCTTTCTCTCTCTCTCTTTCTTTCTTTCTCTCTCTCTTAATTGAAAATATATTATTTTGAAATTCTGTTTGAAAATCAATAATAAGCTCTCTCTTGCAGAAATGACACTCTGTTTTCTTGAATTATTATGTGCTTCTATTGATCATATTACAAACCAAAAAAATCCAGTTATATTGATGCTGATCTAACTGGCTTCAGGAGGAACAAGATCAGATGCAATAGTTTCTCAAGAGTTATGATAGCTGACCCCAGGAAGTAAGACTTACTAAAACCAGAAGCGCACAGGGATTTGAAGAAAGTCATGCATAATGGTTAGAAAGTTGAGCTTATATGGCAGTTCTTATATTGTTCTGTAAAAGCTTTGAYCAGGACAACTAACAGCATTTTAATAGCTCTTATAGCTTTGGCCTCATCTCATATGAGAGACGATGCCTTAATAGCAGGACTAAGCCAGTGACATTTTGTTATAGCACAAATAATTTTAGCTTCCATGAATATGACTCCTTCATTATCAGTACTGCTTTTCTGAGGATTACAAAAACATGATGGTTCAATGAACTAGTCCTAACTTACCACACACAGTCTGAGAAGATGACAAGGGCTGTGCAACTGAYGAGTGAAAACAGTTTGCTATAGTTAATTGATCATATCACTGGTTCAGACATATGGAACCAGTTTAGAAAAAGAAAATTCTAGGTGGTTTTACAAACTATCTAATACCTATTACAAGGTGGACCTGGGAKCTGCCTAGTGCATTTCTACTTCTAAGAGCAACTCTGTTATCTCCYGTTTTCACATGGAATGGGAATATTAGCATTCAGGTGACCGATGTCTTTCTAGAAGGTGCTCTAAGAAATAGAGAGAAACTCTGACATGTAGACTTCAGGTTAACCAAAATAGGGTAAAATAGAAGACAACTGAAAAGAGCAAAACTCTTTCAGGACAGAATGAAAGTACCTCCAACAATATATTCCCTCTGTTTCTAACACAGGTGGCTAAGCAAGCTGGGAATGGCTGTAGATCCTCAGGCATCCAGTGGGAAGAATGAAGAAGGTATATTTCTAATCATGTTTTTAATCTGTATCCACATAACGCTTTTGCATGCCAAGATTATTGCAGTATTGAATTTTTGTCACTCATTTTCTTTGTTTTAATTAATAATCTTGTCTACGTACTGAGCTCAGAGACACCACAGACACAGAAGAGGCTAACCATAGTCAAAGAAACACTGGTGAGCAGCTTATAGAGGCAGTCAGTGGTTTTCTGTCAGATATGTAGCTACCATCTGGCAGACTTCTGGCTGGCTAAGCTCACAAAGTATGAAGAGAAACAGCTGTACTGCCTGGGTTTTGAGTTTGTAAGTTATATGACARGAGTTGTGGGATAAGCTGGGAGCTAGCTAGCTTGCGAATGTCTTGTGCAAAATAGATGTGTTCCTAATGAGGTTTCTGAGAGCAGTAGTGTCTGCAGAGGTGCTGACGTGTGCTGTTTCCTTTCCAGACAAGCCAAAAAGACTTAATTGTGGAAAAATTAATTTAAAAAGTATAGTCTCCTAAGAGATTTCCTAATTTATGCACTGGTATAATAGAACCTTTTTGGAGGTTGATATTTGCACCCAAATCAAAAATATAGGTGAAATGCCACCTTAGCAAACCTGAATGTTCAGATTCTGAGGAACTGCTGTTTAGACTGGTACAAACACTTAGGTGAAGCAGCGGTTTTTGTCTATGGCTTGTTTCCATATCTCTTATACAGCTTTGCAGAATAAGAATGTGGTTCATGTCCAGCTTTGGACATGTAATGCCATTATTGATCTGTCTCATCTGACTCCATATGTCCTCTGCCTTTAAAGACAGACAAGCACAGATATCACTAATTTTTGGTGATTCAGCAGGTCTCTCTCTTTTTATTTTTGTCTTCATTTTGTCATTCCTCTTCATTTCTTGTCAGGAAACATGTTAACTCATATTTCCCTAGACTCCYTCAAAATGTCCATGGCCTTTTGCAACCCAGTTGTATCAGAACAATTTGAGATAATTAGTGCGTAGGCCTTTGCAGAATACTGGGCTGTGTTGCAAGAATTGCAAGATAATTATACTTGGTGAAGAAGTGTCCAAACATGTTTTCCATATTTACACAAAGGAAGAGATTGATTAAAGTTAATGACTGTCAAAATACTATACACAGAAACAAACTATTTTTCTTAAACTCAGAAAATGTAACATGTTTTTTGTCTTGGCTCAGTCAAGAGCTTAAAGTCTGATTTAAGCATAACAACCAATTGAGCAAAAGAAAGAAGGAAAGAAGGAAAGAAAGCAGGAAGGAAAGAAATAAAAAGGACAGAAAGAAGGAAGAAAGGAGGGAGGGAGGAAAGGAAAGGAAGGAAAGAAGGAATATAAGGGAGACAAAACAATCCACTCAAGCAACTTTTGCAGCATGTTATCTAATTACTGAGGAACAAACATAATACAACTAAGATTTCTTCAGCTTTTGAGGCTAGCTGCCTGTGTCCTCCTTCAGAGAAATGTCCTCTGATTCTGATGCCAAACACCTACTCATCTTKCTACTTCTCTTTTGACACAGATGCTCCAGGAGCAAGCAAGACTTTGGGATCTGTAACCAATTAGCATGGTAGACAGGCCTTACCAGGGCATTGCTACCCTTCAGAGAAATGTCACCATGACCCACAGTCATTTTCATTTCTAGTGACCCAGTTCTCCCCTCTGTATGGCACACCATAACCTTTAAAGGAAGRTCTTGGCTCTCATTTTGGTAGTTCTTGTATTTTCATTTTCTTTCTCTGCSCTCAGCCTTCCTGTTAGCATAGTTACAGTATCAGAAACAGCTGTTGATTCTTTTTCAGTTCTTTGGTCAGAAAAGAAAAAAGAGGAGCTATAGAAGCAATAAGTTCTGGACTCAGAGTTATTCAAGAATGTATTAATAAAGCCCTAGAATTTGATACAGGCCTAGCTGTAGCTGATCTCAGTCATTGATGCTAAGATGTGCCAGCACATATTTTTACTAAACTGAATAGCAGTTATACCATTAAAAACTTTGAAAATAATACTAGGAGGAAACATGGATAAATTACTCAAAAAATAATGAATCTCCTTAAGTTGCACTTTGCTAAGATCTCAGAAACCTCTCTCTCATTTGTGAAACTGTTGTCTTTTTAAACCCCTTCCCCCCCTCACAGTGGGATTATGACACAGAAAGAAAGTGTGAAGGCATTAATTTAGCTAAAAGATGTGATAAGTTTAAGTGTTTCCCATGGAATATGGCAGCACTGCTTCCTGGTGATTCAAACCCGCAAAGTCCAGCTCTTACAAAATGCCTTCTTAATACGAGCGGCTCTGGCTAACGGGCAGCGAGAGGGTCGGAGCGTTGTCTCCAGCGGAGAGACGGAGCAGCTCTTCAAGGGCGCACGCCGCCGCCGCGCCGCCCGTGCGGAGGCAGCGGAAGCGGAGCGAGCCGGCTCCAGTGGAAACCGCAGGGCCGGCTCCGCACATGTGACGCTCGCTCGCGCTGTCCTCCTTCGACCGCTGCTCTCACAGCAGCTCCCCAGCTCCGTGCCCCCTCAGCGGGGCAGCCGCGAGCTCTGTCGCATGTGACACGAGGCCCAGCAAAGTGTGCAGGAGCTTGCTCCTCTAAAGGCTTGGTCTGGAGGCACAACTTCTAGATTTAGATTTTCAGATTTAGCGGAGGGGAAGGGATTTGGCCCCTTGGATGGTTGCAKTCAGGCTCTTGAAATTTGTCTGTCTCATTTTATCAGCTTCTGCTTATCACATTTCTCTTTCTAATCCAGTGTTAAAAAGCATTTCAGACATGCTCAAAGGTACTTCCGTGTGTTTCCAGGGTAGTTCAATAATAACTTGACTGCCTTATATCAAATGATACTGGGGCTCTATTAGCTTACTTTTCGCTTAAAAAAAAGGAAAAAAAAAGGAATCTGATAATACTGATAATACTGATGTRTTTACTTTTATCACTAGCTCTACAAATACTACTACTATTCCACATGGTGCGTCTGCCTCTGTGAACTACTGTGTGGTGGCACTGACAAGGCTRCTCTATCGCTGTTGCTTTCCTGAGTACCATGCAAACAATTTGTTTTCTGAAATCTCAGCCAAAATACCAGGCCTGGTGCCTTCTCAGGATGGTTTACTGCTTAGAGAGATTAAGGGACAGAACCTACTATTTGCAACAGCTCTCCATAATTTTGCAATGAACAGTGCAGCCTTCTTTTAAAGTCTGAAAAAAAAAAATCCCAGCAAAACATCCCCCTTTAAAGCTCTCCATAGCAGTGTCACCTAGTGTTTCCTGCCATAGCAATTATGTTTCTCTTTAAAAAAAAAGAAAAAGAGAAAAAAAAAGGTGCTGTGAAGTAGTGGAGCATTACCACAGGTGGGTAAAGTGGAAGACACTGCTATGTTAACAGCGTGGTCCTCACACCTGAAGGTGTTATGCTGTGATATTTACACAGTGCTGCAGGGAATACATGAGTCTAACAGTTTCTGTTCATTTTTCCATGTCTGCCCCAGAATGTTACAGTGAAAGTGAGCATGATGATCCAGAAATAACAGACACACCACCTCCCCCCTACACAGCCCAGCCAGCACCTCCTCATTTGGTAAGTGTCACAGGGTTTAGCTTGTTTCTAGCTGCTAACGAGTTGGAACAAATCTCTTTTCAGAAAGTGTATGCTCACCTAATAACCTCCACCAGGGGCTGTAAATGTTCATTTTTCCTGTGAAATGTGGGTGAACTAACTCAGCACCCACCCTAGGACAGACCTCGCAGGTATTGCCTCTGCCACTGACAGCCTCATGCTTGAAAGAACAAGCTTSTGCAGGTGAAGGCACACCTCCTTTAGAGAGGAAGGAGTCGCTCTACCTCATAAACACGATGTGTCTTTCCTTTGCGAAGTTTTTAGCACTCTAGCATAACCTATTTTTTCATACTATCCTTTTTCAATCCAGTCTCCATTTTTTTTTGTGACCTGTGCTGTCATCTTCCATCAGATTTCAGATTTTTACTTATTTATTTGAGTGAGCTACTCTTAAAACTCCTGAATTTGAAGCTCCACTTGTGGCAGAAGAGTAAAGGGAAGCGAAAGAAACGTGGTCTCTGCTCACAGTGATAAAATCTGTTCTATMCCTCTGAAAAAGACTATGAACAAAGAAAACAGGCATCCTCCAAAAATCTGTGCTGTTTTTCTCTTTCTAGGGACCATTTGTCTGGTATGCACCTTAATGTCAGTCAAATTGACTTACCTAGTTATTAACCAGCTGCTGACCTGTTAATCTTGTTTCCATATTGTTGCTTTCCACAATGTTCTCATTTCCTTATACACCTTATAATACATGAGTTTTASTTTGTGTTTAGAAATGACTAACACAGAGACAGTAGTGCACCTGAAATAAGGATCCTTAGTTCAAGMCTTTACCTCCCCTGTTCAAAGGGAACATCAAAGATATGGTAATAATCTAATTGATATAAAATTATGTTCTRTACCTTCTAAAGAGGAAGTGCCCACTACCTYATTGGTCAGGATCCTCTCTGAGTACCCTGAAAYAACAGTAGCYGAGGTGCTYRCAGAGCCAGTGGGGCAAACACAAGWGAAAAATATAGATCATCTGTAGAAGCTTGCATGGTCCTAGTCAGTAATGAAATGAGTGGTGATGGCACTCAGCTGCCTGTTGGGTATTCTTCAGTTGGCTCTTGTAAAGCTGGGAGGACATGTCAYATCATCACCTATTTGTCCCCTTCTGTTCCAGTCAGATAAGTCAGTGTTCACTTCCTCTCAGAGAACAGTTGTTTAATTTTAATGGCTGTGAAACAATCCAGCTGGTGCTTGGGGGATGTGTGGTGTTCTCTGCTGTATAAAATATCGTTCTTTTCTGGCTGCATTAACTGAAAGTTAAATGCAGCTGAGTGGCTATAAATATCAGAGAAAATAGGAACCTTGGCAATGTGACTCCAAGAGTTATTTTGGGCCAAAGGCTGATAATGAAGCGTCTTGAATTTTATACCTCAGTGRCTTGCCTCTAAGTGGCTAAAGATATCTCTCCCTTCTGCTCACCCCAAAGTGAATGCCTSCGTTTTTCCAGATGATGAAATTAAACAGGTKCTATTTTGTGGTTTTCTGTTATTCTGKCTTCCTGCTGCATGTCAGTCTGTTGCTGCAGATAYAATCTCTGRTTGTCTCCTAACCGTATGCTCTTCTGGGCCGGCGGGGTATGGTAGGAGACAAGGCTGGCTTCAAGATTTTAGCAGGGGGGCAGGCGCTGAGGGATTCTGCTTCCTCAGTCTTTCCTCATACAGCTTATCTTCCCTCCAGCCTTTYCCTTTCTGAGCTGCCTTYCCTTCTCCTCGTCCCCACTGTRAAGTCTAGTCCACTATGGGCAAAAGCAAGTGTCCGGTACGCAGACTAGCCTAGTCATCTTCTCCTCCCAGAAGAGACCACTGAAGAGACCCTATGCTCCGGCTGCACTAGTGGCGTGTGGGGAACACTCAGGTACCCAAGGAGCTGAGCTGACTGCAAATCAGATTGCTCTTTAAGTTCTGGATTTCACCTCCCAAGTTCTGGATTTCACCTCCCTTATGACTGACAGTTACTGGAACAAAAAGACCACTGGAAATATTGAGAAAGCACAGATTTCCCTGGGAAGTCAATTCTAAGGATAGAGCTCCTGGTTGATTTGGAGAACTTGATTGCACACTTCTGTACAGTATATTCACTGTAGAGTTTTTGTATCAAGCTATGAGATTCTGAGCATTTGATAGACTTTGGATGATATTATGATATTATATATGATGTTATAGGTCCTACTATAGGTATGCCTACTTGAATCTTTGCAGGTTGATACTGGAAGAAACACTTACCTTGGTAATTCAGACCAGTATTGTTACAGGCTTTTGACTGGGGCTTATTGCCCTTTTTTTTCGTGGCGTGAGTAACGTACTTTTGCCTCCCAAAGTAGCAAACACTTTTTGAAAAAWAGGATTTAGAAGCTATAGACACWTTTGATTAAAAAATTAAAAAATTTWWAAAAATTAAACCTCTATTGTCCCAATTGAAAAGGCCTCCAAATTTCTTGAGATCAGTTCCAGACTGCAAAGTATTAATCTGGAAACTAGTAGAGATCCAGGTGCARGTTCTGTTATCTGTTACAGCAACAAACATTTTACTCTACTGTCCATTTTATACCATGAAGTTTTAGTTGCTCTTCTGATCTCTGCTAATTCAAAGCATTTTGACTGTTGGAAAACAAAGAGCATTGAACACAAACGTATGTTAGTCAGTGCTTTTGGGTACTGYTGAAGAAAAAAAACAAGTGAAAAACAAATACATTTTAGCATCTGATAGACAAAGGCCTTACCGACCATTTGCACTAATTTCTTTGAACGTGAATTGGATTTAATGCTAAAAAAACAGCAGCCATGCTAAGCCAAAGGAGTGGAACAGTTCTAAAGGAGTGCTAAACATGTTTCAAGGAGATAATTTTTCTGTAAAATAAATGCCCAGAGAATCCTTATTTCCAGTGGAATCCTTACAATCTGTTGGCTCAAACATCTGCTTTTTAGAATGTCCCCAAATGGAGATTTAATTTTACATGGATGATTGCAAGTCTGCCAAAGGAATCACTTTAGTAGCTTAGGTAAATATTGGTCATGCCAAGAAAAATAAAATACATATACTCACATATGCAGAGAAAGAGAAATATGTTCTGGCAATTTTCTTTACTGTCACCCAAATCTTTCCTTTAACACAAAATAAAAAAGAAAACAAAAATATATTCCCTTCAGTGAGACACCATTTTCATCTCAATGACACTCTCTATTGCATGGGAAAATGCCAGAAAAATGCAGGTGAGATCTAACATAATATTTTTTTGCATATGAACAACTGAAATTAGGCCAATCAACACCATGTGTGTGTGTGAATTTTATTTTTCAGTTGTTCAGCTTGGCTGTGCAAACAGTTCAACAGTTTGCGTTCTCAATAGGAGTTCTGAGAGAGATGAAATACTTCAGGTCACCCATGACCCCAAGGGCATTTTTGCCCCTGGTATTTGTATTTAATGATAACACCTTACTGTCCTTTCCTTTATGTCCTTTCCTTCACATCTATGAAGATTTTCTTTTGAAAAACAAATAGTTGACTGAAACACAGTGTTATACTTTTTGTAAATAAGGTTTCTTTCCATGGCATTTAGGATAGTCTTGGAGGAATGGCTTTGAAAATGTATAAAGGTGAAGAAAGCCCAAATAAATGGTGAGCCCAACCTGATATCTGTCCTCCTCATTTTCTGAACTGATTAGTAGCTTAGTAGTTAGCTACATGAACTGTTAGATAAAAACTACAGGAAAATAACCCCATTTGCATTTTTAATATGAAAAGGAAATAGTATGTACTGTGGCAACATTGAGTTGCAGAGGTTTACACAGCACAATGCCAAAACGTTGTCACTCTTTGTTTATATGAATACTTCTTGTTTCTAGTTTACCAGGTGATTATTAATAGATATTCCAGGCTATTCCCTTTATTGTGTTTTCTTCTTGTCCAGGTTTCCGTAGCAACACCATTTCAGTAATTCTCAGTACTGCTAGCTTAGTTAGCATCTGTTTTAATCCTTGGAGACATTCTACTTATGTACATAAACTCCTAAGACTTGCAGACTACCAAGTCTGGTATTCTGAATTTGATGGGGGTCAGTAGCAGCTCATTTACGCTGAAGGACTACAGTTTTTGCAGTAGCAGATATGAGAAATCTGGCTTTCATATTAGACCTCATTGTCATCTCTAGTAGTTCTGCTAATGGCTGCAGTATGAGGCTTTGTCTCCCTTCCATTGCTAATTATTGTTAATTAACCTGCTTCTATGTATTTGTGTGTATCTGTGTGTTTCTGTGTACCTCTGTAAGAACTTCTTGCCCTGTTAAGCTATGCTTAATTCCTGGCTTCAATTTTGATTTGGCAATGCCACAATTAACTGTGTAGAAATGTCCTTTCTGCACAATTATATTTTGTGTAGAATTGTTTTTGTTAACATTTTTGCATATGTGCCTCACAGTTCAGTAGAGTGTTTTTTTATCCAGGCATTTGATCCTTTGGCTTAGCTCATCTTTTTGCTTCTGGTTAGTCATTAAGAAGAAACTACCAGTTCTTGTGTGGGAGAAGTATTTCTGGCAACCAGACAGTACTAYAGGACAACCAGCATAAATGACTGTTGCAGAAAACAAACAAACAAACAAAAMCAACAACTAAGCATCTATCTGCCTGTCTGCATAGCTACATACTTTTCAGAACATTCTTTTCTTAAACCGTAACATGGTATTTACCTATTAAGCCCACACTCACCCACCTCCTACCTCCTAATGGTGGTTTGTAGATATCTCTGATCMCCTTCCAGATGTATGAACTGTTGTTGAGATCAGCATGCCATAGACGGCCCTAGGATGTGCCGACGATTTCTGATACATTCACAGTGAAGACTGGGTCTGTACCCAGAGTCACATATTAAAGGAAAAATTTTGGCAGGTGAATGAGCAGCACAAATCTTGTACTATTCCCCTTTTGCATGCCCTTTGCCTCATGGTTGCCTTCCTTTTCCTTCCATCATTGACTTGTCATTGGATTGTTAAGCCTTCTTGGCTTGTGTGATGATTAATTCCTTAGAGGGACCAGGTGAAACAGCTTTGTGTGCTGAGAAAGTTAAGGTAGTTCATGGCTCAGGCTCATTTCTGGCTATTTCTGGTTATGGCATCAGTGGATTTGCTGAATGCTTCAAGATAGCTCCAAAGTCAACAATAATTTAGTGCTTCTCTTCTGCACTCCTGGTTAGATCAATGGAACAGACATAGCAAAGAGCRAAAGTGAATGTGCAAGCAAAGAGTGAAAGTGAATGAACCTACCTTTCTTACCTCAGGCTTGTTCGGATACATATTTGGTCATATTATATCTGTTTTTGGTGCTAATCATATCAGCTGCATATCTACAATGTGTCAAGCCTAAGCACAGGAATGAATTGGAATAACTTTTGTTTTGTTTTCTTTTATTTGTGGAAAAACAGGATCAACAGAAGTCCTCCTTGACCTCAGCTCTGTCAAGTGAAGCATCTTGTTCTCTCTCCTCTCCTGAAAGTACTTTCAGCTCCCAGGAGTCATCATCTTCCCTGATGTCCAAAGTGGTTTGTCCCGAGAGGCAGTCGTGGCTTGACCTCGTTAACAGCTCTGCTGTGGAAGATGGTGATCCACCTTTAACTTTCTGTGTCCAGATTCACTCTGAGGAGCAGCCAAAAGTGGACTGTGAAGAAGTGGCAGAAAGACAAGAGGTCCAGCTCAGTGATGGATCCCAAAATTCTTTGTTAACTCAAGATATGCATTGCCTAACTGTTCTAGATGCAACAGGACAGAAATCACTAGCCAAAGGTGAGCAAAAGGATTTCGTCTGCATGACCACACAATGTGAAAGTTTGTTTTCCCCCTTCCACTACTCCTTGGCCTCACTTCCTTCCTTTATATGCTATACTGAAGAGCTTTCCAGTGACACATGCTTTATAACACTTGATTTACTGTGCTCCAATATATGAATTACTAAGTGATAAATGCCTATAGACTTTTTCTCAAATTTTACCTAAATATTAAARTCATAATCTCTATAAAATCTTAATATAGACATATTTTTATTGGCTTTCTATATTTTAATATGTCTGTCTTTTMTTGGCTAAAATCAAATCTAAATTTTAATAAAGCCTCACAAGTAGAAGTGGAACTGGACAGTATGTGGTCYGTCAGAGAGCTGACACTCTAAACAAAAAGGCATGTGTAGTACATGGTGAGTACGCAGTAGTATCAAACTACCTTTATAACTGAAAGGAATTGCTTTCACTTCTACCACGTATTCCTTATTGATTTCACTGAATTTGATCAGARTCAATGCAATCATGAATGAGAAAGTCATTTTTGACTGGACTTTTTTAAAGCAAATTGATATCTGCATTGACATCCTAATATTGAAACATACTGCTAAATTAAAAACATGGTGCATAATTTAGTCATTGTTACTTTAATAGTCCTATTACCATAGTAAGGCAATGTGCCTTGCCTTTTTTGCTACATGGCACTGCAAGTAGTGAAATGGCTGGGCCTGGCAGAAATTGTATCCCTAAAGAAATATATAGTATATTCATTTTCCTCTGGATTAAATGTAAACATGTAATGGTTTTGGAAAACATTCTTTGGGTGCACTGGTGTATTTCCAGGTTACATATGAGTCCATATTTAGATATACTTGTGCGGACTGTTGGAGAGTAGGCTATATATGAGATAAAAGCTAAAGATCCCAGTAAGCAAGGTTTAGYGGTTGCTCTTCAGAAGCATAAACTTCACCTTTTGCTTAGAATGCRTTACTATGGTATTCTCAGAAATCCTGCAGTTATCATCAGGTTGATACTTACCATAGTAACCATAAGAGTACTGGCAAGTACTTTCATGGATGGTCACAGATTTAGTATGACAAATTTGTGATCATTTAAAGCATATTTTATAGTCTGGAGACATACTATGACACAGTAATACCAATAAAACCAGAATTAAAATCTAACTCCAGACACATTTTGGTACATTCCTGCCATTTGGAAGATGAGTTGGTTGTCTGAAAATTATTTTTGGGGAAATTAATATTTCCATCTGCTCAGCCATTAGCAGACAGTTTTCCCTGATTGTAGAGCACTTCCATTCTAACCACTCTGGTGATCTGTGGTGGTGTTCCAGAAATAGATCATTGCAATGACATAGTCCCTATGGAAACTGTATAACCTCACTCGATGCTGTCTGCATCATAACCTGTTGTTGAGTCAGTAAGAGGTGCACTATACATGCATTTTTCTTTCCTTTATCATGTCAGCATGATACAGAGAGAGGATGGAGAGTGTTTAAAAGTTTTTTCTTGCAATAGTCCCCGGAAAAATACATGAAAAAGAAATTGTAAGGAGATGAAYGAAACTTCCTCAATTTGAGAAAATGAAGTGGAAAAAAAGGACTAATGTAAATTAGAAATTCAGTTCAAAACAAAAGTCTTTGAAAAGAATGTAATTCCGGTTCTTTGTCCTGTCCCACAAGAACTTCTCCTCCATAACTATACGCATGAATCCTGAGAGATGAATTTCAAGTACTAGGTAAAAGCCAAACCATAGTATTTACCGTCAGCAATAAGAACACCATAGAGTTTTATTACAGCGAAACAAGAAGAATGGATACCTCGAGCATTTGCTGGTATTATGTGTTTGATGCTTCTCAGCAGTGCATTTCTCACAACTCTTCCTGATTTAGAACAATTGGACCTTGTCCAAAAAGAGATAGGCTTGCCTTGTGTTGCTACATGTTCCACAAGCACAAGTCCTGTGTTGCATGCAGCCTGTTTTGCTGTTTTAACAAGAGCTATGCATTCCCTCACCCCGCAACATATACTTACCCCACAACGTTCAAGTGTGTGCATCTCTCTTCCTCCTCATGAGGACAGAAATAAGCTGAGGTGAAAGTTTTCAAGAACTGAGGAACATTTTTATTGTCAAAATCCAGAAATGGAGACCAACATGAGAAAGGTTGTGAGCTAGGAGGAAGAGCAGCTGTGATGTGGGAAAAACTTGTATTGAAAATAGTCAAATAGTACAAAAATATTAACTATGGATGAAGCAGTGAAAGACAAGTTTCAGAAAGAATATCAAATGGCTCAAATTTCTGTGAGAAAAATGAAAGATTCAACTAAATTATCATGGATTATTTTTGAATGAAAACTGTTAAATGAAATCTGCTAAACAACTCTATCATGTACAAGAAGATGCACCGGACGATATTTTGAAGGCCTTTTCAGTCTTATTTTTCTTKGTTCTAGAAGTATTTTCCCTTATTCACTGCTGTGGTTTATGAGAGATACCAGAATAACAAAATACAAGAAAAAGTACAGGAAAAGACAAAATTTAATAGTATTTTCTTTTGAAAGAAAATGAATATTGTATTTCCATTTGCTCTGTGAGGAAAATAGTGTTTCAGTATTGTGGCCTGCTACATGTACACAGACACATTCAGAACTCCCTATTGCACAAAGAAATTGAAAGGCAAACAAACAAAAGTTAAGAATACAAACACGTATCTGACTACGTGCATTGTGTCCAGAAGCTGGCCTTGTCCCATCCAGGAAAGCTAGACACTGCCAAACTTCATCTTTTGTATTTCTTCTGGCAACTGCTGGAAWAAAAATTAATCTGATTATGGCCCACATCGACGTAAGTAAAAAACATGTAACAAAAGGAAGCAGCAGAAACTGGAAGGTTACTACAAGAGAACAGGAATATGTGTTTGTGTGTATTTAAGGATATTCTACTCTAGCAATAACATCCTTCTTCCCTGCATTTCCTTAAGTTCCTTTATGTTCACAGTCCTGTGAAGTTAATGGATCTTGACAAGAAATTCTTATGGTACCATACTTTTATTTCACGGTGGCTTGTCTAATAACTGGCACATGCTGGTATTCAGAGATGCCTCAAAAATTTTCACAAACTATTTGAAATTTATTTGGGTTGATTTTGTGGAAAGCAACTGGTTAAATGGGAGCTGGATGCAGTCAATTCCTCCTTGCTTTTCAGAAATGACATCCTCTTCCCCTCTTGAGTTTAATTGTGCCAATAATAGCTAGCACAGATCTGGTGTGCTTTGGCCCCTTTGTTTCTGCTGAAAGAACAACAGCTAGATTATGGCTGTATACCAACAAATTTGCCTGTAGAAAAGATAATTATATGGACAAATAATGATTTTTGAATGGTTATTTTCTTTCTCATCAAAAARGCTTTAGAAATTACAGTTAAAATTATGATATTGCAGTTTTCAGGACTTGGAAAAATATACTTTAGTGCGTTGTTTCTGGTTAGGTCAAAGTTTATTAAAAATGTGGAGGAATACAGTATATACAGTATATAATAGTATACTTTGATAGCTAAGAGCATCTTACTATTGGTAGTAATGTATTTTTCTTGTTCTTTTCTCCCACTTTGACCTACCTTGTAGTTTAGCAGTTCTGCATTTACCAATGAGGAGTTTACCTAAGTTATTTTCTCTTAAATGAAGTATTTTCTACTTTTTTCTGTTCTATAGTCCTCCAGGAAATGTGATTTGCCCGTGATGTCATCGTATTCCTTTCAAAAAGTCCACTACTGCTGTGGAGATTAGACACTGTACACACATGTCTATGTGTGAGGTGAGGTAGGAAGGGAGTTACATTTTTCTCCTTGCCTCCCAAGTTTGGGTCAATATACTCTTGCATTGGCATTGAAAGGTTTGGCAGAATCAGAAAGGAGGGGTGTTACCACAGCCACAAGAAGCTCATTCAAGTAGCAAAGACAGGGAGAAGCATTTTTTTTTTTTTTTTTTTTTCTTAGAATTCATATACAGTTGGAGCTCTGTGAGACCTCTGTGTTAGAGGATGGTAGAACAAGTGTTTAAATTCCTTGGGTTCAATTTGGAGTTGCTAAGATATGTTCTCTTGGAAGTAATTTTCAATGCAAAATGTTCTTTCTGCAAAACACTGCCAATTTCTATTTCTTTACCGCTGGGAAGCAATAAGCTTGATTTTTCACAGCTGCTTCTTGGAAGGCATTTGACTTATGAATTTTCAGACAAATTCCTGTGTTTCTGCTGCAAAGTGGGAGTCTGAATATCTTGATGTCTCCCACCTTGAGCAAGTTGGATGAAGCTGTAAATGGAGCTGATGAAGAGCAGGTGTGCTCAGTGTCTGGCAGCTTGTTCTGCTCTGTGATGTGTTCTGCTTAGTAAGAAGAAAATTCCTGATAGATGGCACCAAGCCTCAAAATTATGTGTCACTTCTGAGATAACTGGTCAGAGGTTCTCACTAGCCCCAAATAAATTTTCCTCACTGCACACTGGAATATATCCTTTGCTGTAATGCTGAATTATCTTTGAGGATGACTTTCCTTTGGTTTCCTTTTCCAGCTCTGGTTCTGTTTCATCCTGTAGAGTTTGACAAACTTACAAGAGCCATGCTGTGTAATTTTTCAAGAAGTGCTATAATAAAAGACACTGCTCAAGGGCCCAGAAAGGCSAGTGCTTTCTGAGGCATTGCTCAATAGAATTGCTAATAGTTACTACTGCGAAGGGTATGGAAAACCATATGATAAGTGGCAATGCATGWGTTCACTTGGGTGCAGGTGCACTCTCACAAATAAACACAATATCCTGTATCCTTCCACTGTTACTGTTTGTTTCCTATGCCTAATCTTTTTGCAGGTCCTGAAAGGAAAATGTACATATTTTAGCTTTAAATTGGAATGAGATAAAAAAGTGCTTTAACTCGCACATCTGAGGCAGAAAGTGCTTAGCTTGATGAGCTCATCTGGAAAAGATAACTTGCAGCGTTATATTTTCAAATGATTTTGAATATGCCTAACATTAGATGTTTGACCAGGCTGGAAAACTCAGGTCAGAGAAGCGCTCGTGGGGCCTGACCTGTCTGTGCTCTTTAGAATACTTCCCTGCAAAACACATCCCTTACACAAATCTTGTGAGGTTAACAAAGCTCAGAGAAGGGATGATTTGTTTTTGTTTGGGAGTCCAGCACAGATAACTCCTTCATTTTTACACCAATCGTGAGTATTATGTGTTTTCTGCACAGTATTTTTTTTAAACCTTGTGATGCAAACCATAACTTTTGTGATATAGCTGTCTGGCCTACATAGGGTAGGTTTCATATAAGGAACCCACACACATACAGAATAGTGTACCATTTGTACTTCTGTTTTTCTGAAAAATGCTTGTGTGCTAGATCAGTACTTTGTTTCCAGGCATAAAGAGAACTAAGCAATACCAAGTCCAGGGCAGAAGTGCTAWAAATGTTTGAATCTGGAGAAAACATCCAGTCTGTGATTAAGACCTGAATGATGTTTATCTCCACCACCCAATCTTATTTTCCTTTGGGTGTTGTCATGAGGTGGAAAAAAAAGCACAATACACTTTGCAGGTAGTTCTTTCTTCATTTACTTTCCTGCCATTAGGAGTCTTGTTAAACAGTGTAATAGACTATCAAAGAATGTATGAGTGATGAGAAGTGTTTCCTTCTCACAGATCATTTTACTGAGCTTGTTAATTTACTGACATAAAGCCTCTCCCCTCTTTCTATGACCTCTCCCATTCACCGATTCACACCACTGAATTTATATTTTTTTATATATATTATATATAGCCTGTGAGTTTCACTCAGCCTCTGTGTCCCAAAATCCCATTCAATTCACACTGCTTCTGCACCTGATCTCCGGAGTCTTGTGTGTCACTATCCCTGTGAAGTTGATTGACCTGATCCAGCCTTCCAGCAGTCAGAGTGGGCAAAGAATAAGATACTGGAGGGAGTGGGGGGAAGTTTTRCAACGTTGTAAGTTTGAAGGAAGTTAGCAGTTGAGTTCAGGGTGCTGATCGTGTGGAGGGAGCCTTCTGTCGGGGTTCTCTGGTCTGAAGTCCTGCTTCTCTTTATAGGTCTACTACTTCTCTTCACATGTCAAGTAGTTCTGTCCTACCTTCGTCTACAAATGTGTAAGAGGTGTCAGAGCAAGTAGAATGCAGGATGCATGTTCCGAAAGGATGTTTTATCACACTTGCTCTTTTCTTWTATTTTTAGGGTACTCAGTAACATCTTGAGGTAACTTCAAAAAAATGTCCAGGCAATATATAGATCAGGAATTATAAAGGCATTGTAAGTCTACTTGACCTCCTCCCTCCCTTTTTAAAGTTGCTTGACAGAGTCAAAAACATTCTCTTTTTTCTTTTCATATACTTTTTCTTGGATATCTGTCAAGTGGGTTTGCTCAATTTCCCTCTGGAAGCGATACTGTGCACAGTCCCGATGGGTGATGCCTGCAGCACAGCTGAGCCAGTCCTATGCRGGAGGTGGTTAATGAAACAAACAGCTGCTTCATCCCAAGTAAGCAGGCAGGAAGCTAGTTATAATTACGAGCCTCATGGCAGGAGCTGATGGTTTTCAGGAAATACTACTGCTGTGTACTATGCCTTACACATGCGCTTTTTTTTTTTTTCTATTTCCTGCAGCCTGTTAAATATACAACGGTTCTCCTTCTCCTCCCCCAGCACTATACCAGCAATGGAAGCTATATTTAGTTCTTGTCAAGTTACAGCAGCCTCCATCTAATCACAAAGCAATGAAAAAAGGCCAGGAACAGACTGAAGACAAATATTTGTAACATATCATAAACCTTTCCTATAACCTAAGGATTGGAAAGAACGGGGGTGTAGGAGGATGCTGAACTTCTTAAAACATGGAGAAGATAAGAAGCAGGCTCTGGAGTGTGCTAGCATGCTAGCCAGCTATTCAGCTACAGCACTGTATTGTAGACATGCTCCCAGCTTACGTAGGTGAAGCAAAGCTTTAGCTTAGTGAAATTTAACAAAGCTGTATTTGCTTTAGTGCATGCAGGGTCAAGATCTTAAATGTTGTGGTGAGCGTAATGTAGAAAGGACCAAATTTTTGCTCTTGTTCTACTCTTTAATCCTTCCCCTCTCCCCTCTAATGCATCACTTTTCAACTGCTGCAGCTACCCTTGGACACGGTGTGATACGGGCAAACTGATGGTAGTGCAACAGTGGTTTGCACTCCTGAAGGCACTTGGTGACCTTGCCTGGCTCCAGGGGTGCTCCTGGAATCCTTCTCCAGAGGGACTTCTTGCTGCAGCATGAGAGAGTAAAAGAACGTCTTCCTTTTGTTCAGAAATTGTTGCTAAATTAAGATCATTTAGAAAAGTTGATATTTAACTTTTTTTGAGAATGAAAAAAAGAAAGAAAGAAAAGACAGACATTTCGATTGGCACCTGGAGGAAAGCATTTAAGAAGAATCATCACCACCATTYCCAAGGAAATAAAACTGAGTGTTATCCCAGTGGGGACTCATTAGCATCCTGAAAACACCAATAATTTCCTTTAATATTAGAACTGAAATRTTGAAATAGAAAAGCTTGCTATGTGGATTGAGGGATAATAGTATTGATATCTAAATGAATTGCAGTATTTCACAGAAAATGGCCTTCTGTTTATATGGGCCCATCTTTGCACTACTACTTTTTTTTTTTTTTAGCTCTGCCTATTAATTTTAAGTTTAAATTTAAATTTAAGTTACTGTCTTCTAAAACTAGTGTTTCCTCTAATGTTCTTTCTGTCATGGAAAATGGTGCCACAGCTTGGGTGCCATCAGTTTGAAAAGAATAATTAAAATGAAGGTAATATAAGCTTCATTGTGAAGGACCACGTATAAATTACAACCCTAAGAATTTCCCTGAAAATTCCCCTTGTTTTTTACTCTAATCCTGTTACTTTTTAGYGTGCTTAAAATCTTTTCTGATGGCCGGACTTAATGATTCTGCTATGTGCTGCCCTATTCATAGTCTCATGTTAAGTTTATTCTTTTCTTTGCAGAGCAGGGAAAATGCCCTGATGATGAGATGGAGCGGCTCTATAAATCATTAGAACAAGCAAGCTTGTCTCCCATTGGTGATCGTCGACCTTCAACCAAGAAAGAGCTTAGGAAGTCGTTTATCAAGCGTAGCAAAAATCCTTCCATTAATGAGAAACTCCACAAAATTCGAATGCTGAATAGCACATTAAAGGTGAGGTCACCGAGTGGGGCCAAGGTTTCTTTCCTGAGACAAAAAAATCATTTTGTCTGAAAAAAGAAGCAAGCTTCAGCCAAATACTAATTACATATTTGTTTAAAGCTCCAGAGAATTTGATTTAGTTTTTGAAGTTGTTTTYCACTTTATTTCTGAATACCAATCGGTGGTTTTCTGTTAAATTTAAACTAGAAGCAGAAGCAATATTTCAGAGGGGACTCTTTCTGCAGAAGTTTTAGCCATTTGTAAAATTTAATAAAGAAAGCTCCTTTTATTTAACTGGAAAAACTGCAAGCTTAGCTGAATGTCCTAAACAGAGAAGCCTTTAAGAAGGAAGAACAAAAAAAAGTGCATTAATGATAAAATATAAGAAAATGACCATGAGCCAAAAAATATTTTCCTTATGCGATTGTTTGAGAAYGCACAGGATGTGCCAAAGCTATTGTAAAGATCTCCTGTAACTAACATTTTTAATAACAAAAGCATCCTGCTTTTATGTTGGAAATGTATCATGARTTGGAGAGGAGGAGGGAGGGTTCATAGAACATTTCATGAAASAGCCAATAAATCTATCCAGAATATGGGGATTAATGAGATTGTTTACTCGCCAGCATCATTTTGGCTGTCATGGGATTTCAAACCCTGCTTCTGAATAGTACTGAGGGAAACAGAAAACACAACCATAGCATTTAAATTGCAAATAGAAGAAAGAATAGATACAAAATTGAAATGTCATTTAGTTCTTTGTGTGTGTTCACTAGAAGCAGGAATTGAGTAACTTATTTCAAAAGAATGCCTGTATTAAACTTGCTGAATATACATCCAAAAAAAAAAAGTTGGTCCCTAAGAATCCTGCATATTGTCAGGCTTCCAGGCTTCGTGAAATAACTCCATAAACTTCCTTGATGTGGATGAATCTGAAGTGAAGCAACGCCGATTGCAGCATTACTCTTCCTAATCAGCAATAAGTAAGCCCAYCATTTGGCAGAAAGTTAGTTAAGTAATATTCCTATTTTATGAGATAGAAAACTATATGTAGAGGCAAGCTTTTCCCYAAAAGGAGCCTCTCAAATAAAGCTCAAATAGAGCCAGTAAGTACAAAAGAGAGTAGGATCTTGGGAGATAATCAATTTTGAATGCAATGCTGAGTGGAAGCTTAAAAGACTTACTGCTGCACATGAACAAGAAGGAAACTTTGCATTGATTTAATGCAGGAGTAGAGTATGAATTATGATTAGCAGTGTTTATAATCTTAGACTTGTCTAACGCTCATATTTAATAGAGAAAAATATTTTTGGAGTGTTCATAACACAGAAAATATATTGACTTTTTTGCTTTCTGAAATTGGAATATCGACAGGACAAATATAGCACAGAGATTTTCTCACAGATGCAAACACAATTCTGTGCACAGCAGCGTTTAGTTAGCTTGTCTGAAAGGCAAATGGGAGAGTGGGAGTGGAGGAGTTGCATGTTCTTTGCATTAGGGGGATTATATGCTTTTCACATATAGACAGGAGTTAACTGAAAACCATCYTTTGGAAATTTTGAAATCAGAAGTTTTTTATCTCATTCATATTTACTTTGTTTAAAGTTCTCTTAGTCAGAGAGATGTGATTATTCAAGCTTCTGTGCAATTTTTATTATGGAYTTTTTACTGCACAGTTTTAAATGCAGATCAATGTTGCTGCCACAATATATCACTAACAAAATATGCTTTGAATGATATAGAAGAGAGAGCGATAGCTTGTGCATAAATGCAACACAGGTTTAGTGAATGTAGAAAGCTGCTTTTTTTTTTTTATGTACAGCCTGACTTTTTGCCACCAAGTTTGCCAATTTCTATACTCTTACTTCCTCATCTTGTCCTGCCCCCTTAAACTAACAGCAAATATCTCTACACTTATACCAGAAATCCTCTTACTAAGACTGGCAATAAATCTCGGGATAGGGTCTATGTAAACCAACGTTTCTTATATCAGAAGTGGCTCAAGCATCACAGGGGTTAGGGTAGCTGAAGTAATGGTTGAAGGAAACAGCTAACTTGGCAAATTCTACTGTCTAATAATCTTTATTTACAACTTCTCCTCCTTGTTGCTCCCTTTTCTTCATTTTTCCTGGTGTGGGTTGGAATATGGATGTGAGAGGGGCCTATTGCTACTGTTGGGAAGTATCTAGGATTTGTGGGAATGTTTTCAAGGCAGCCACTGGCACAGAGTACCCTTGGGCCCAGTCAGTGTGGTGGCTGGAAGAGAAATGCCAATAACTATTTCATTGCTTTCTTGCAGAGACTGAGGAGATGCAGCCAGGCAAAGCCTGTAGGATTTGTGCAATTAACATGTTGTTAACAAATTGTGCCAGATAATGGGGCTTCTCTATCTCATGATCTACTGTCTAGACAGGCAATATGCCTGGAAGAGCAAAATAGTGAATTGTGACAGAAAATGTGATGACATCAAAGTTTTCAGTCTCCATCAGTGGCTGTCCAGGACCTATGCTCCTCTTTTCTATGAGTTGAGACTAGATTTGCTAACAGAAGTTGGTGGTGGACTTATTTACACCCCTATGAGCTCTGATGACCAGTGAGCTACACTGTCAGGGTACRGATTATGTCAAACATTATTTTCTTTCTATCTTTCAGAGAAGAGACATTTATAATGTAGTAAGGGAATAGGTACTTTTTGATAAAGTCAATATGGGGCTGAAATACAACAGTAGATACTTTTTTTGTCCAGTTTCATGTGAATGCTGCCATTTTGTGAGATAGCATAACTATCAAATTTTCAGATGACTTTTCGTTATGAAAAAATCTTAAAAAGATCTATATGAAATCATAATTTTGCCTTCATTTGGGAGAAGTTTCTGCCATGGACTTAATTTTGGTAATACCTGTTATAAAMAGGGGAATGATTTCTGTGAGAAGTAACCGCTTGTTCTTTTTCTAGTGTAAGGAACATGACCTGGCCACAATTAACCAGCTGCTGGAGGACCCAAAGTTGACWGCAATGAAGTACAGAGAGTGGAAGAACACAAACATCATGCTGGTTCAAGATATCTATCACCAGCAGGAGGCCCAGGATGTGTCCACGGAGAACAGTGAGGAGCAAGAGACGACCGCACCGCCCGTTCCCGAAAGCGCTATCTGAATCTGTGGTACTCAGAGGGATTTTCCTCATCCATTTTCACATACAGGCACTTTAAACTGCTGCATTCTGAGGTTTGTTTTTTTCCAGGTGTTCTTCATAAGGAAAATAATTCCTTCTTCAAAGCTTTAATTCCTCTTGCACAACTTACTCAAAAGAGTGAATTCCCCGTATGCTTAAAAATAAAAACTGTCTGTATCTGAGTATCTAAGAAGAACATTATCTGGAGCAGAGAAGAAATATTTTTCTATCTTGGAAGAAGTAAATTGAGCGTGTGCAACTCCTGGAATTCACAAAATTGTCTACAAACTGCATAGATGTCAGAGGCTTGAGGTCATTTTAACCACTTAACTTACTGATAAAGGAAGGATAAAGGAAGCTACAATAATGCCAATAATGCTACTCTGCTTTTTGACCCTGCCTGCAAGGTTACCTGAAATGAGAGTTTTTATCCCTACRTTCATTCACTTTGACTGATTTGCCAGGTTAGACTGAGGTAAATAGAATAGTAATTATGTGTGAATCTGTACTGTGAACAAATAGCAAGCATCCAGCCTGTGCCCTCCCTGAATGTGTTAAAATTTCCACATTTATTTATGGACCAAAGCACTGTCTTTCTACATGAAGAGGATAATTTCTCTTAGTATGTTCAGTGACATATACCCATTACTCTTTAATGAGGCAAATGATGTTTCAACAAGTCTCAACTTTTGTTATGAACAAGGCAGAATTTCCCTGAGGACTATTTGCTTCTTACGTGTTTTTGACAATATCGTATATATAAAGTACTAGTTCATCCCAAATTCATAATTTGCAAAGTGATAATGTCCCCTAAGGAGAAGTGAAATCCTTAGATTACTGCTGTAGAACTGAAAGTGTAAAACACAGCTGCAAATATTTTTGTACATACTTGGCGTTTTATGGCTTATATGAATGTGACTGTATACTGTATATATGTTCTATTTATATATTTATATATGCCGGATTTCCTAATGACATTGACCACACCCACCCAGATAAGAGTGCTCACATGTTGACTTGAAGTTAAATGCCTCCGTGTTTTCTGTATTATTATTCTTTTAAGTATGAATCACAGTAATGGCCCAATAATTGAGACTGCACTGCGATTACTACAGTAACTTTTTCTTGTTTCTTTCAATTTACCTTTGAGATTTGAAGAATATCTGTATAATTTCAGATAGAAAAATACRTTTTCTAGAAAGTGTCACAGTCCCACATTGAGTAAACAAAAAAAAGTACATCAAGAAATTTTGCTACAGGCTTGTAATTTTTCAGTCTCACTGCCCTCAGCACAAGGTTTTGTTTTTGCCTTCGCACCTTGAGAATGTGTTCAAGTACAAGGAACTTTGTGAAATGTTTAATTTTAAAAATCAAGAATTAGCCCACAATTCTCAAATTAATGCCATTACCAGAAACGTGGGAACTCGCATTTTTGTTGGCTATTTAGTAAAGACATGACTTGTCATTACTTTTTAATACATCTCACCCTTTAAAGCAAAATGCACAATACATACACAAATGTATTCACTTGCCTTTAAGCATGATATGTCTCATTATAATTTTGACGAGGAAAGCTTTTTTTTTTTTTAAGGAACAGATAAATCTTTTCCTCCTTTTCAATGARTCTAATTCAAATATTGAATTTTTAACCCTCAGCAACTTGTCCTTTCAGAGACAGAAGCAGAAAAAAAGAACCAAATTGGTTAAAAGACTAATGTTTCAGGAAATCATCATATGTGTGGTGAATTCATAATTTCACTAATTCTAACCAGAAGTTGATGGAAATTAAGAAAGCTTAAGAGCTGGTGGAGTTTGCTTTCCAGTAATGCCTTGCTAAAAAAAATGAATCTGTTTAGAGGTCTTCCACCTTCCACTATTCCTAGAAATGCCCCTGGACAGAAGGCACCTGCCCCAGCTCCCCCAGCAAATTCTCCAAAGCAGCCGCAAGGGTGGAGATGCCTTGCCTGCATCTAGCATGTTGATTAACTGCTCAACACACGTTAACAGATAGGAGTGAAGGAGGGAACCTGCTTTGTCCATCTCAGCTTGAAGAAGACGATGCTAAACAACTGAAAAATAATGGGCGTCCAGTTGTTGGTTTATCTCTTCCAAGCATAGACCATTCTGTTTCTCATGAAACACAGCATCTAACACAATTTGTTTTAAAAAGCCTCTTCTCCATTTAGATCTTAAAAACAAACCGATGCTTAAATGCTCTGTTGAACAGGGCCAGTCCATCAGTGTCTTGCAGCCAGAGCAAATCCTTGTGGACCCCCTTGCTGCTCCCTGTGTGCTGTACGAAGGAGGGCACTGAGGGGCCTGCACTCCCTGCATAGGCTCCTGTATGCTCTATGCTTATATTAGCGTATACGATTGTTTGGAGAARTTTTGCCAAACGCAGAGACGAATGTCCTTGGCTTGTCCAAACTCAGCTATTGCTCTTGTTGACCTTGTGGAGCCTGAGATGTTTCTGAATTGTTCTCTTTCAACTGGTCAGTTGTTTTTTACTGTTGAAATACTGACCCTTGGTAAACCTGCTGAGAATGGGTTGTATCACGTCTCTTGAGAAAGAACAAAGAATTCCTGATCAGGGTTGCTTGGAAGAAGTTATCTCACCAAATTCATGCCTGTTTGGAAAAACAAATGTATACTTTTATTCTGTCCTGGCACCTGTCTCAGCTTCTTTTCTTTGGCTACTTTTTAGACTCAAAACAAATAGAGAGTTTGAGTAATGTGAACCAAAAATTATGTTAAAATAGGACTTTTTTCCTCCCAACTTTGCTAATTAATAAGGCAGCTTTTCAACAGATTCTTGACAAGGGGCTACACAGCAATGAAAGCATTTGAAGACACAATCAGGGAATGGACTTTGTTTAAGCAGACAGCTGCTGCTAGAGGATACAGCTGGAGAGACTTGGAGAATTCTGTGCTTTACTTAGAGATACTTTGGGTAAATGGTATTTGTAAAGATGTAAAGAATTGTCTGGTATGAATTTGGAAGGCCAGCATCACTGAAACACGGAATAGGGAAGTTGTCCGTAACGAATGTCCAAAAATATTTAGCTGTCTGTTAACCCTAACATGGTACTAGTCATGGGACTAGTTTCATGCATTTTTCAGGAGACAGTGCATGTGCACATGCCTCCCTGCCTCTCCCCACACAACTATTCCTTTTTCCATAAGTCAGGCCTATTTGCACTAGTGCATTCAGTCCAGCTGTGCTGATTTTGACGTAAGTAATTACAATATTGAATTTCAGCTGTTTCCACATAGATTTAATATAAAAACATTTTTTATATATCTTTTAAGATAATAAGGAAGTCCATGTMAAATATCTTCGTTGTGAGGAACCCTGTAGCTTTGTGAAAATTYGCAGTTTTGTTTGCTTGTTTGCAGGAACAGGAGTGACCAATTGCAATGAGAATCTGAGTTTACTTCATATAGGTGAGATCTGTCATTCTGTTAACAGGAAGCCAAAGTTATTTTCTTATAGAAGTAGAACCAAAATGCTATTTCTTGTTTTGTGTGGAACATTCATAAATAGCAGACATTTTAAGATGTCAGAGGTTTCCTTATTGCTTAAAGGAATATTCCAAWTTGGTGCCCTCCAAGCCGCCTCATGTAGAATTCTTGCTTTTTAAAAAAATGTCTTTTCTGTTAACAAAAGCAAAAATGGGAGGTGGCAACGGAGGAAAAGGTTGTTATGAAGCAAAAGCAGAACAAAAAACTCTACTATGATTAGGTTGGAATTCTAGTCTCCCTACATATGGTAGTGGGAACCAAGCTTGCAAGAGCAAGGCATTTCCACTATCTGAAGAAGATTACAAGATTTGAGAGAATTAACTTTTTTAAGTTTTCCRTGGAAGAAGAAATTCTAAAACCTGCCTGGAAAAATGAAAACGTTGCTATTGATTTCCTTACTGCAAAAATCTGAAGAGGGTGACTTGTGAGTTGACAGCAAATTAAAAATGAAACATGAGGGTATTTATTCGATAGTTCATTGGTCTTAACATATTGCTGTGAAATGGTTGACTTTGGATGAATCCGCCTTTCACACTGAAAATCTATTTCTTTGGGATGCCATTCCACCTAGCACACTGCCTGAGCCTTGTGCACACCCTCTGGCTCATACAAAGTTCATTTGGAGAATGCTGCTAGGTGTGTTGCCCTCATTTCTGTATTAGCATACACCATTAGACCATAGCTTGGGAACCCCTTCAGTCCTAATTGATTGGGTCCCCCTATGTCATAGATGTCTTTGAACCTTTCAGATCCTTCTGGCTTTGGAACTTATGATTACCTTCTCACACCTAAAAATAAAGAGGATATGAAAGACTCCCACAGGGATATGAAGATAAATTAGCAATGATTTTACAAATTAGCAATGATTTTACAAATTAGCAATGATTTTACAAAAACTCAGGTAAGTTACTTTATTAATGAGCATTTGGCAGAATACCTCATCTGATGAAGTGTCATATGTGCGTGATAATCACACAGTGAACTTGTGCAAAGCTTCCAAAGGTGAGGACTGGCTGGAGAAAAATGGAGTGTCTGTACCATTGTCCTCTGTGTAGCTACAGAAAGCCACGTACAGGGGAATGGCTGTAAGACTACCAACTGGGCAGGARCTGCAAGCAGCATGTAGGATATCTGGAGCCTGTGTTTGGTGTTCTAGCTGCTAAAGTCTATTTTATTCACTGATTTCAGGCTCACAGCACAATGTTTGCATTCAGCTCTGCCTTTTTGTGTCTTGTTGCCCACATGTATGACTCTTATTTTAATGGAATGATACAAACATCTTGGAGAACGAGAGCCTTATGTTTGCACTTGTCAATTAAACATTGAAATGACAGAATATTTTGCTCAGCCTTTCTGTTTTTATTTTTGGCTGCAGACTTCAATTTGCTGCTATGTAACAAAATAATGAGAAGCTGGTTCTTAAGAAAAAGCAAGTTTGCCTTGGGCCAATTAAGAGCAGTAATATGGAATGAGGAAAATCAATGAATAGCTTGACAGTGGAATATCTCCTACTTAGCAGCTATGTAGCTTTGCAAACTGAGCAGGTGAATTAGCTGATTCTCTGTAGCAGTTTTTAGTAGTCTGTGTAATAGTCGTTCTCATTAATAGTTTTTATTAATTCTCCACCCTCAAAGATGCATATCCTGTGCCTAGTATTCTCTTCTGAGAGTTGTGGGACACTCCAGAATTTTTTTTTAACTTATATGTTAGCCTCTTTCAAATAAAAGAGAATTGAGACCTCTATCAAAGGCAGGAGCAGAAGGACAAGGGAAGTGGGTAAACAGGAAGCAAGAGGGAGGACCTCTTTCTTTCCAGTGCAGGGCGTTAAATCGATTCATCTTCCTACAGATCTGTAACTTCACTTTCATCAAGTGATTGCCCTGCAGCAAGTGGTTGTGAAAACAGAAGAGAGCCTGCGAGAGCAGTTTCCAGTGGGTTTTACAGTGATCTGAACATGTGCTGTTATGTTTCCTGCTTCATGCATGGTCAAATGTTCCTGCTACCTCCTTTGTTTCTGAAAACCAAAGCCTGAAAAAAGGCCTGTAGAAGACAGTGGCGTATTTCCTTAGGATCCTTCCCGGCACAGCCTGGGGAAGGTTTAYAGTGGTGCAGACATGAGGAAGGCAGAGGGAGGGCTGCAGCACAGGCCTGTGCACACTGCTCGTGCATCAGCCATGAAACGCCGCTTCAGCARCTTGCACTGCTGCTTGTTTCCCTCTGCTGGCTCCTTTCTTTGGAGTTACACGCTCCTGGGGTGGCATGAAACAGAAGTGGATTGAAAGTTTATGAGAATAGGAYGGCACTTCTCATTGCGATTTTAACACTTGTCTATTATCTGCTTAGGGGAATGYGAATATAGCAGGGGCTGTTAGAGCACAGACACACGGCTTCAGTGTTGCTCAGGATCCAACGTCATGCTCACAGCTGACCCAACTTATTTCATTACTTCACATTTTGGAAAGGGGCATCACGTTGCTGGTATCACTATGGGCAGCTGCTTATTGCTGCTGCGCAGGAGGAACCTTGTCCAGCATCGGGCACATGGTTAGCACTTACTGCTTGTTGTCAGAGAGAAAACGTCTGTTTTATCTCCCTGTGCTCAAGAAATGACCTGGTTGTCACTTGTGGTGGATGTGGAGCTTTAAAATCATCCRTCACATCTTTGGGTGAGACACAGGATACTGTGCAGTGTGAGAAACTGCTCTGTGTTTTGATGCAGAAATAGGTACCTTTCCTGCCTCCGCTTCAGGGCAGAGCTGGTGTCACCCCAGGGAGACGCATAGGTTCCGCCCTGCCGGATGTATGCSTTCCCTTCGCGTTGCCCTCGGGAAGGCTCCGTTTCTTTCAGACCCRTCCGCAAGTTAGGGGCGCCAGATGGAGAAAACTGATCCGTCAGCGCAGTCTGCTGGCTGTCGGCGAGAGCGCACGCACGGCGTGAGGCGGCGGCGGGAGCAGCCGGGGCGCTGCTGAGGCGCCGGGAGTTTACCGCTGGGCAGAGTTTACCGCTGGGCAGAGTTCGTTCAGGTTTTGCTAGAATTACTGATGGAAGTGGAGAAAGTGGGGACGCTGCCCGGCGCAGCAGCCCTCTCAGAGCAGCACAGGAGTGCAAGGTGCAGTCAAAACTGTTCCACGGGGAAGGGAACGTTAACGCCTGCGCAGGGTGTCAGTAAGAGAGGGAGGTGGCAAATCTGTGGGGGAAGGAGGTCATATTTGCCTGTGAAAGAATGAGGGATGTGAGATCTGGGAAAACCCATCAGCTACTGTAAGACTCATGTCTTGGAGTGGATGATTTCTGGTGTCTAGTTACTTAATTTCTATGAATTTCAATCACTACATTGCTAAAGCGGTTTTGTGGATCACCCGAGAAGCTCAGGGCTGAGAAGACAGAGGAAATTTTTTTTTGTGGAAAATAACCACTAAGGACAATGGAATYGTCCCTCAACGGGTTTGCCTCTGTGTGAGTCTCATAAAACCSAGGTTCACAACTGCGGTACTGCACAGCTCAGGAGCTGGAAACTCAGCGTCTCCAACACACCCATCCCTTGCGATGGCAAAAAATGCCCCAGGAACCTCCAGGTCTCTCTGGGCTCTCAGATCTGTTGCTGAAATAGAAGGTATATTTCTTAGATGCACTTGCTTCAATCCTTTTTTCATTAAAGATGGTAAATTGAGCTCACCTTGCCTTGCACTGGAGTTCAGAAATTACACCACTTTTAGGAAAATGACTGTGGTGGTGTCCTTCTCTGTGTAATTTGAGAGGTGCAGGAGGAGCCATGAAGAAAAAAAATTAATATTGCTGTAGAACAGCGATAATCGCATTCTCACAGTGGGGTGTTATTTCATGGTGAGTATCATTTGTTGGCTGTAAAATTATTTATTCTGCTCACGTTGCTGGTGACAAGTTGAGGCAATTCAGGTGGCAGTCTTAAGTGTTGTTTATGAAACAGGTTTTCTGACACAGTCAAAATGATGAATTGCACGGCTGGTACTGGTTGGGAGAAGCAGGTGAGAATCCTCAGGACTTCGGCAGCAAAAGACCCTTGGCTTCTTGGAAACAGCAACATAAACGGTGCTTGCATCGTGGCAATGGGACCTGGCAATTTCACTCCTTAAACACAGGAAAGCAGTCCTGTGAGATGTTAGAGGAATGAACATGGCAGAGGAGCATCACGTTACATAACTATGATTTCATAGAACAATCTGAGGGTGAAACATAACCCTGTGGAGAAAGAAAAGAAATGTAGGGAACTATTTAGGTACCTAATATTGGCTGATTTGGGAGCACAAAAGTTCTGCATAATAGCACAGATGCAGCCTCATCAGGCCGTAGACCAGGCAGGGYTGGGTGTTGGGTGAGGGCAGTGAGAGGCCACATGGCCAAGTGCAGATGACCAGCATYAGGGCTCAGAATGATAGTGGCTGATGTGCCTGGTTTTTCACTTGGTCCTGCTAAAAGCTCATTATATCCAAGGCTTGCAGGGTTTTCTTGTTTTTATTTCAGTGTTGGTCCAATTGCTCTTGCTCATAAAGATTAGTTAAAACTAAGATTAGCATTTGTGTCAGAATTTGAGTTAGCATTGGTTACAGGAGAGGTTAGTGAGAGCTAGGTTATGCTCTTCCTTTTGCTTTGCTCCTGGCTGTGTTTCTGATGTAGGTTAAGGAAATATTCATGATTGAATTTAGGCTTAGAGATAGAGATGGGTTCAGGACAGAAATTAAGATCTTTATTACTAGGTTCTCCATGAAGAAATGGAATGGGTTTAAGATAGGAGGCTCAGGAATATACCAAGGCTTTAGGGCTAGAGTCAGGGTTGGCTTAGGTCTGGGGCAGTGAGAACTAAAATTACATTTTTTTTTCTGACTCTCAGAAAAAGCTCAGAGGGTAGTTTAGTATTAGCAAAGGCCTTTCCTTAAATTGTGACTTGAAGTTGGATGACATTCTTGTTTTAGGTGGCAACTTATGTTTGGGTTATGATTAGGCCTTGCACTGATATTTGCTTGTTAGCCTTTCCCAGCCCTCGTCCCACACCTCTTCTTCCTATTCCTTAATCATAACTTTTGTCTGTAACTTAGTGTCTAAAGTCATATTGACTCATTTAACACCCAGCACTATCACAGGCTCATCAGTCCCTGATTACTTATTATCCATCATTACCCAGAGACTGAATGCTGCTTTGGAGATAGACATCCTCTTAAACTGTATCTCAAGTCTGGAGGGCAGCTTTGTTCATTGCTACAGGTAGAGGCAAGGGGCATAAATCCTAAATGGACACTGACAGGGAAAGAGAGTGGAGGAAACACTGGGAACATACAGTTACATGAATAATGTGCATGCTGGAAGAAGACTATTTTGGCTGTGCATTCGCTTCCTCATGAGCACTCRCACAGGTGCACACACCATCAGTGAGTTAAAATAGCCAACCAAAAGCTACTTACAAAGAAACAAACTCAAAATGTTTGTGCAGCTGAAAAGAAGAAAATTGTTGGTGTGAGGGAGGTAGTGGGACCTGGAACTGGGAGGAGAACGTGGTGGGCAGGAGTTCCCCTTTGAGAGCCCCGCTGTGTGAGATGAGTTTAACCAGGTCTCATGCACCCTGCAGGCTGTGCTGCTGCTTCAGCTGTCTGACAGGAGCCAGCCTCAGCAGTGTCTCCTTCCTCCCCTCTCTGTCTCACTCTCTGCCCTGAATTCATGTTCCTTTGACCTTTCTGAGTCAGCACGGTGAGCTAACCTGGCAAAAAATAGATCCAAACAGGGAATATTTTCAGATAGCTAAGATTCTTGAAATGACTCACTAAGAGAAGCACAGGGCTAAGCACAGAGAGGGACAGGAGTCACTCAGACGTGCATGGGAAATGGTAGGACAGCTCCACCAGCTTGGACTGAGAAGCTCTCCTGCAGCTTATTTTGCGTGAGGGAARTGGCAAACATGGATATAATCGGATATTTTGGAACCACAGATGAGACAAGAGTGCAGCTTCTCTATTCCTTGTGCTCCAGCTCCAGCCAATGCACCGAGTTCATTAAACAGTTTTCCTCACCATTCCCCTGGCACAGCTTCGGGCGGACCCCTCTTGCCCCTGCTTGCTGGTCCCACCTTCCCCTGCATGGCTGTGGTTGCACTCGGGTCCTCCCAGCTCCTCCAGACGTGCTGAGCTGTGCAGGCAGTTGCGTTGTGTGGAATGGCCTCTGAGAGCCCTTGGTGCACATGGGTTTCCTCTTGCTGCTCCTTGCTTTCTGCTGGTTTTCCTCTGCTGCTCTTTGCTTCTTAGTGCCCCAGTGTGGGTCACTTGTGGGCTACCATCCCTGGGCAGCAGCCTCTTCTGTCTTTGCTTGGTCACTATTTTTCAACAAAGAGGGTTTTAATATCCGGTCAGTCTTTTGTTGAATTAATGTGTAAGGAGATTATCTATAATTTTCAAAAGAAAATTTAATAATTTTCTCAGTGACTCACTCCAAAGTTATTTGATTTTCTCAGAATCACATTAATGTTCTGCTGCATTTTCTTGAAAGCCCTTTTTTTTTTTTACCGACAAACTAAAAAGTTCCCTTTCAGTCTTCGATTTTGCTAAATTTTTTACCTGCACCATCTACAATGAAATTAATTATCCTGTGACAGAACTGATAATTGCTTGGAAAACATTATATAAGGGTTGTTGCTAGTGAAATCTCTAAACAAGGCAAGAAAATCAATGCTTTACCTCCCTTTGGTATCCAGTTTCTAATTTGATCTTCTGCTGTTTCTTTTCAACTTTTGTRTTTCTGTCCTCTGAGTTTGCACTCACTTTCTTACATGTTAGCAATCAGAACGAAGGAGAAACAACTTGTACTTTCATGTATTTTGGCTGAATTTCAACCAGGCATTGAATCATATTTTTCATCTTTTTTTTTTTTTTCCCTGAGATTTCTAAAAATTACTGTTTTCTTTCGAATACTTGAGGGAAATGATTTATTTGTCAATACAGCTTCTTGGCAGCCAATGGAAACTTGAATGTGTATGGACCCTTCTCCATTGCAGCTGCAGTGGCCATTTCTGAAGGTCACGGCATCTTTCAATATGAGATTCTGAACATTTTGATTTTTAAATATTTGTCTGTCATCATGTACTGTAGAAATCTTTTTTTTTTTTTTTTTCTCCAGAAGAGCACAGAAATAAGATGGGAAAGTAAATGGTGAAACTGGTTTGAAAATTACAGGTGGAATAATTACTTTTCTATATTGTTTAATTGGAATATTTAGCTGTATCCAATATTCAAGATGATCAGAAGACAAAAGAGCATAGAGTGTTAAAGCTCAAGGCATGCACAGGTTATATATAAACAGTGTATCCTTTGGGTGTTTTTGCACTTCTGTGTGTGTCACAGCCYTTTTCTCTCTGCAGATCTCTGTTTTAGTTTTCTCTTGTTGGTATGCAAGCACCAACATCCTTCTGATTTCCTGTATGTTGGGTCACAGGGATAAAAAGGACTTGTTACCTCAAAATATGCTGTGTGACTGACGACTAAGAGGATTTGTTAATCTCTTCTGGTAAGAGAGTCTAAACAGGATTTTCTTCAATATGCCATAAGGGGATGAGAAAAAAGAAGAGCAAGGTGGTGTTATAACTCTGATTAACACAAGATGTCTACAATGTCTACACAGAAACYTTTTTCTAAGAGAGGATGAGACCAAATATAAGCATTAACTCATGATAGATGAGAACGTCACGGATTGACATTAATTATTGGCGATGCACAAGATAATGAGTGYCAGCACTGGAAGAGCTCAGAATGGAAGGCCGCCTATTGGTGATGCTAATTAAMTGTAGCCTCCCTCTGTGCTGATGGTCTCTGCCTTAATGGACTTCATTACACAGCAACACTTGACTTATTTTTTAAAGTATTTGATAGAGCATTTACATTGCCTTTATAAATTGCCATCATTATCTGTGTCATTTGGAAATCAGATATGACATAATTGCGGGGAAAAAAAAAGTTTTCTTCTCTCTTAAGAAAACTATGCCTTATAGGTGCTATAAAGGTTTTATGTTAAATGCATAAAAATATTAGATATCTTTAGGAGGAGGAATAGCAGATTTATATAGTTACAGTCAATCAATCATCTATATTTCAGTCTGTATTGGATGCACAACAGTAAAAAGATAAAATTTTAAAGTGAGCAGCTTTTTTTGGTAGAGACTTTTAAAAATATTTTATCTCATGGAAAAAATTCTCGAGTTAGTTTATAAGAGATTGAAAGATTTGCATCTGTTAAGCCTGATTGGTCATTAATATTTTGTCTTCTGCTGAATCAGCTTGTAGGAGTAAATTCCCCCTTTCACAACTRTTAGATTATTTGTCTTGTGCCTCTTATTGGAAGAAGGGACCTGATCGTTTTACTGTATTCAATTTTGCCAGCTTTATGGATTGCTTGGGATTGCTTGGTAAGATAGACTCATTTGAAACTTCTATTAGACTGTAGATAATGGGGAAAAAAAAAATAAGAGTAGGAACTCCTGATTTAATGGTGGTAAAATGAATAAAGCCCTTGGAGAATATARCCCTTGGATGAGCATGTACCCACAAAAACATGCATTTTTCCAATCGGGACASTGAGTGGCTATATATGAGTACAACATTAGTGATAAGACATGCAAATGTCAGAAACTTCAGACCCAGCTCTCATTTTCACACCAGTGGGATGTTGAAAAGCGASGTGGCTGACAGTAAATGGTACGGCATGCCTAAAGGTGCAAGAGACCGAAACAGAGCAAAGGACACTTAACAGGAGAAACCCTTCCCTACTGTGAGATGATTGAACATGGGTTCAAGTTGCCCAGAGAGTTTGTGAAGTCTCATACGCAGAAAGTCAAAAGAGAAGATAGATTGCAGCATTTGGTTTAAGCCTTCAGATCTACAGATSTGTGAATATGCCCCAAAGGACTGAGCTGAAGTATCCCTCAGATTGTTTTTTTGTTTGAAAATAATAAAGCTGGTTACCGTTGGCAGTGGAGTTTAGCTCTCCACTATAAAATCTTAGCAAATCCATGCAGCATCAACAGCAAAATCTAATTTAGAAGTGACCAAAGAAAAGAAAGTAAAGAAATAGTTGAGGTGAATTTATTATGCAGGAGAGTTTAGTGAAATTTGGAGTACCTATGGTGGAGTAAAAGCCATCCTSGTAAGATTTTATTCTGAGTTTATGAGCAAAAGAATAGTAAAAGAAAACATTATTTTAGAAGTGTTATCAAGTTGAAAATATTGTGTTTATTCAATAATTCTACAAGCTGTAAGACRCCTTTCTTCAAAGTCAAGGTGTTTTGTTCTTTCACAGTCAGTGTCAGTGAATATAGAAAAATCCAATATCACAGTATGTGATATTGATCTAGAGTTCCAGGCACTAGACTACAAATCCGATCTCATTTTCATAAAGTTTTCACTCTAAAACTACAAGGCTGATACTTTCCAAAAGATTGGATAGCACTAATTTCACATGAGGTGCAAATAAATATATATTTTTCTTAATAAAAAGCATTTTTTTCTCTATGCAGATGGAAAAGATCATCTCATAAATGAAAACCAGAAGAAAGAAGCTAGAGAAGAAAAATACATCCTTTTTGTTTTATTGGAGAGGAAGGAACTTGTTTAAATATAGAACACAGCAGCRAGGTTACATCTTGTTGCTGTGTCTCAGTTGCTATCTTCAGAAACAGAACAAAGGACTAATTTCATTAAATGAAATTTGAAATGTTTAARGCCTTATTAAGACCTTGTAAAGTTCTTATATTAACACACTGCACAAAGCACATCATCTATCCCTGAACTGCATAAGAAATAAGTTGAAGTTAGGRTTCTTATAGTTGAGAAATGTAAGACCTCCTGCTTCCAGCTTCTCTGAAACTAAATGAATYCCCAATGACCACCATCTTGAGAAATGATAGAAAACCATAGAGAATTCTGTTTGAAAAATAGTTTAACACACTTTMTAAAGAGTAATGATGTATCTGATTAATGGTATGCATTTAATTTCCAACTYTATGCAGTTTTCTCTGCAGATACAGCAGTACACATAGGGGTACTGACTCCACACACCTTCTCCYCCTCGGTTTCACCAGGTAAACATTTTTTACCATTTTTACTATTTTAATCATTTTTCTCTGTCTTCCATGCCTGGATCACAATACACATCGCATCAGGAATTGAGTATTTCAGGCACTTTCCCTAAAACATGCTATCTGTGTAATCAATCAAGTGGGAATGCTGCAGGTTGGTCAGGAAATCAAGACCAGCCACAGGGAAATAAAAGGTAGTATGTGGGAGAAATGTGTCTGCCATTCAGAGGAAATGAAGAATTCAAATGCATTTCTAAAATGTAGAATACAACAGTGAGGTTACGTCTGTCAAAGGCAAAAGTTGGTTCCCCATGCTCTGAGGATGCCATCCAAGCAGTGGGGTATCAGGTGGARCAGCAGCAGCACTTCCTATCATCCCTTCCTCTACCTTATTTTAGAAGATCAGACCATAGCCTGCTCTTGCATGAGTGCAGACCTCTGCCTTTCATATAGCAATGTTACTGATCAAGAAAGAAATCTTAAAGAGTCATTTTGGGTGATCTTCTGAACATCTGCATGCAGGGCTCACGAGTGTTCAAACTGGCAATGTGAAACTGAGAAGTTACACAACAGCAGCTGTAAAATCATGGCCAGCAAGAAGCAGAATAAAAATGCTCACTATTCCTTATTGAGTAGTCATATTTGTAGCATCTTGTTCAAATGTCATACTGAATAGTGTTTATTAACTTTTTTTTTCCATGATATAGAAAAGTCATGACCAAATAAAATCCACCAGATGTGCCTGGTACACAGATCTTTGCTGGCACAGGACAGCTAGTGTTTAAGCCAGTAAGTTACTTCAGCCTTCAGGACAGGATGACCTCTTTGCAAGCTGCCCATTGGACATGAACCTGGCCTGAAACGCTTCATCCCAAACCCTGCCTTGGTCACCAAGAAGCAGACTGGTCCGCCTGGGCTCTTGTTTAGGTTACTATGAGAGAGCTTGGGAAGTTGCCTCGTCTTACGCTGCCAGAAGGGGTAAAGGAGAAGCTTGCCCCAGCTCCCTCCGTCACCCAGGCGTATTCAGTACCAGAGACRGGCTCCTGAACTGGTCTGTGCAGCATTTTTTTAAAGCTGGGCTGCAAATATAAGGCACGCCATGTTAATGAACATGCACTATGATTAGAATACAGGGTTGCAAATAGTCAAGAAACATGATTGTTTTTATTAATTACAATAAATATACAGATATTATATAATAACAATGCTACTTACTATAAAGTACTACTAATAAACATTAATATCTGCTGGGGAAAAAGACATTTTACTTATTTTTGCTAATACTCTGATAATAAAATTTGCTGCTCTATATCCTTAGACCATCATGACTACAATAACACTACTACTGCTAAGAATATTTACAGTCAGGTTTGCTCATTTAATTCTTGAGCTGTAAAAACCTAAAATACCTCTAAAAAATGTTGGGGTAATTGTTGGCAGGCTAWAATATTCTGCTTGTGAACTTTGTGTTATATGTGCAGAAGAAATAATTTATTAGRAGATTAATTCATTAAGTAAATTCTGTCAAAGCTAATGAACACATGACTAAAGCCGCAAACCATGGCTTTAGTTTTTCATTGAATGTATTTCTCTTCCTGATTATTTTAACTTTTAAAATATTGAGGGYCAAAATATTGTCACTCAATGTATTTCAAGCTTGTTACATTGTTGTATGGGAGCTGGGAAAACTACTCAGGATCTGTCATGCAGTAATAAAATTGGACCGTGATAATCCATTTACCTTCTGGTGTGTATTCTATGTTAAATTCTGCCATTTTTCCCTCTGAGCTAAACAGCGCTGCTACGTAATGCAAAACAGTGAGTGCAATTCTCTGCTGAGTTTGCCTGTATGCCACAATATTCAAAATTTTGATGAAGAGCCTTTGTCTTCGGATACTGAAAACTGGTTTAAATTTTACTGCTGACTAAAAGGACATTCTGCTAAGTTAATATAAAATTAAATATTAAATCTCTATGAGAGCTTAGTGTAGTTTTCAATGGAAAAATAGAAATATTAAGGCACTTCTACTAGGTGTGGTTACACATTCTGTAGATACAAGTGATTTCATTTTTAGATGGAACACACTCATGAAACTCAATAACACTTATTTTCATTTACAACTCACGAGGACTTGGCCTTCAATCTTTATTATGCAGACCATGGCAGAAACAAACAAGTCACACGGAAAGCGTACTTTGTCACAGGTCTTAACAGTGGGAATAAGAAACACAATGTGGCTTCAGAAAAAGAGAACTGTTCTACACAGTTGTATTTTAGAAGACAYGGAGATTCAGCAAAGCACTGTTTTTCCCCGGGTAACAACTGATGTTTTATTTACAAGGCAAATAATGAACAATGGTTAGAAAATAGCATTGCACCACAAATTATCTACATGGCTATTTCTATTTTTCATACTAGAAAACAGTAAAGATGGACTTCAGTTCAATGTTTCTTTCATTTTTGTACGCATTTTAGAAGCTAATACAAAACAGAGATGCTGACTGTATTACATCAGTAAGAAAAGCAAACACATTATGGACTTGGTTAAGAAACACAYTTCCTAGCCAAATGTAACTTTTCTTTAAAATGTCTAATGTGTTGTCTGCTCCAAGCACTTCACATAGGGATCGCTGATGACTTAAAATTTCATACGGTCCCTTACATACTGAAGGATCCTAAAGTGCTTTAAAAAAAAAAAGTTAAACAACTTTGAAATATTTCCGATTGCACAGTTGGAACATGAGAAACTAAGTTAAAGAGAATTCATTAACATCCTATTGTAGCTCTGAGAACTTATACCTATATTTCTATTCACATTGGAATTTACAGTAATAGAATCAATTCTGGTTTAGAGTTCATTCTCCAGTCTACGACACAGCCTGGAGCAAACCTTTGTATCCTTTRCTTGCTCTTACCTCCTTTAAAAGTGGCAGCTGACTCTTGACTCTAAAGGTCTTGTTTCTAGGCAAGGACTGGAAGAGCAGGGTGCAGCTGGGAGGTTTTTTGTTTTTTAATGAGCATTGAAAGAAATATTATCACCTGGAACTGTGGAAAGAACAATTCCTGTAAGAGTCCACCCCAAAGGTATTGTTCCAGCTCATCTTRTGAAACCTTCCCATATAAGTAACGTACACTGAAAACACCCTTATAAAGAAATTTTAAAGTATAAATCTAGTCCCCAGCAATTTCATCATTAAAAGCTCTCATTTCTTTTTCAAGCTGTAATTGTCTATCCTTTGGGTCTTTGTTTCCAACCTGCTTAGCACTACTGTAAATGCTCCGATTGTGTCAAATAGCTACGAGTAGAGYAGCTTTCTGTTGGATTAATGCATTCCTGGAAAACATGGATGTGTCAAACGCCGGTGCTTAGAAAGCCCCTGAATCTATTGGCTCTGCTTGCTACTAAATTTCATGCTTGTGTTATGTGCAATGTAGAGGTGCTGCAGCATCGGTTTTTGACAGGCTGGAAAAGCAGGCATTTCCCTCTGTGTTTCTGYGGGACAGGGAATGCTCCCCCTTCCCGCAGCATCTGCACAGAGGAGCTGTGCCGCTGGCTTGCCATTGCTTTGAGTTATGTGGCTGGAGGCCCTGTCACGGCAGTGGAGCAGTTTCAGCTTCTTGAAGTTCCAACTGAAAGGAAAGAAATTGCAAATGCCATAAACAGTTACTTGATTTCTTCCCTCCCACAAGGTTCTCTGTACGTGTGYGCACGTGGGTACATTTGTGGGGGTCTTTGGGAGGAATGTGCTTCTCGTTTGCAGCTACTGTGCTGCTTCAGGAAGMTGAACAGCTAGCCCAAGGGCTTGGGCTATTCCTCTGTTATAAAACAGCAACAGCATAGGGAATGGTTATAGGAAAAGGTTTGTGCCTGATTTTCAAAGGCAAAGACACATTTGAGTATCTGAAACAGTTTGATTTTTTTTTCCCTCAGTTTCACTAACACACAGTGATTTTTGTCTCCATAGCAATTATAGTAAAGTTAGCATTTTAGATGTACATTAATGGCTTTTCTGTGTTCAAATCAGTAAAGTGGCCAATGTCTACTCGAGATTTGGATATGCATTTAAAATCTAGTTTAAGTTCAGAGATGGAATTAAATCAGACTTGGAACAAATCCTCCTGCCTGTGTGCCCATGGTCCTCGCGCTAAGTTATCTTCTTACCCCGGGGCAATAGCACTACAAGTGTTTTCATCTGCACATGAGGCACCTCAGGCTGAAAGTCCCCAGCCTTTTTGCTGTTTAGTAAATGCTGCCCTGCTGCGCTAGCGCTGGTTGGAGACRGGGTTGGAGACTCTGCAGCTGTGGYGTAGGGAGCAGRGCCAAAAATGCACCTTGGCTGACACACGAGGGAAAGGTGCTGGATGGCAGTAATGGCACGTGGGTGAGGGTTTTGGGGCAGCAGGAAGCCGGGTACGTTTTCTCACCGCATTGTTTTCAAAGAACGTCCAGMAGAGCGGAGCCTGTGAGGACAGGTTAAAGGTTCCTCCACGTGCCRATTCATTTTAAGATGCCATACTCGGGGAGTTTTTGGTTTGTTTGATTGTTATGCAGTGGGGATGTTCTTCCTTAGTTCTTTTTTTGGCCAGAAACTGAGTCGTTCCTAAATCTGAATGATCCTTTCTTTTGTAGAAGTCTCAATTCAGAAATGAACTCCAAAGTTCATATCGGAACTTACCTTTACAAAGTGAAAACATTTCTATTTGCTCTTTTTGGTGATGTTTTGTTGTCTTTTAAAGCCATTAAACTTTCTAATCTATTAAAGAAAAAAAGTGATGCTGTGTTCCCCATTGATTCATGATTTGAGAATGCCAGAGATGCATGCAGCCTTTGAAGATTACTTGATTTTAATCCTCATAGCATAGTTTCTTCTTGTTTTCTCTATGAAATTGCCTGACAAACATACTCTCTTTTCGTGGATGCCCAAAAGTGTCACAAAGAGCCATGTGAGTGCAAATCAAATGTGCAAGACAGCCTAATTTCAAGGATTTCCTGACTTTAACAATGGACAATAATTTATCATTATTATTCAAATATAGTATTATTTACAAAGGAGATATGCCCATTTTCTAGTAGTACATAGAGAAGTTGTTCTCTAACAACGTAGGATGGTGCAAATGGGCCTAGGCTTGGGGTTACTGAATCTGCCCTACTTTTGACTTTTTTTTACATAGGACCCTCCAACATTGTTTGCGACCTGCCAGATAGCACTGGGAAAATCAAAATGCAAGAAAATGCTTTCTTCAGTTAATTCATCAGAGTGAAACTGACTTTCAAATTTTGCTTGTTGCATCTCAAAAATAATTTTCCTACAATCTGCTGTCCTTTTAATTTCTACATCTTGGATGCCAAGACAAGTAATGAGAGACGAAGTTTCCAGGACTGAACACAAATACCAGGACTTCTAGTTAGTGCAGAAAAACTTACAATAATTCAGGTTTTACTTTCAGAATGTGAGGAGGACTTGCAGCTTTCATTAAGACATTTAGAAACTTCAGTGGTTAAGGAGAAAACATCAGAAACTGGAAATACAAGAAAATGGCCACAGAAGAACCTGCAAGTATGCCTGTACATAATTTACTTAGTGTCTGGTACTTTCAGGGGAGAAGAAACTAATTCATTTATATAAATTCTATTTTGTAGGTTTCTGTTATTATAAACATCCCTTTCTTTTTCTTATTGAGATGTTATTAATGGCATCAAAAATAAAAGGTATTTGGAAAAGGTATTTTTTTAGGAAAGAAAGAATAATGTATCTTTAAAAAATCAAACTTTTTAAATCTGAGAAACACATTAAAAAGAAGTTTTCAAAATTAAATTTCAAAATATTTTTCGTTGGCCTTTGCTATGCATCAGGTTAGTGTCAATGATATCAAAACAACCTGCTCTTTCACAAAAGCTGGTCCTACCTGGTCCTTCATTAGAATTCCCTACCAATATTGGGACACGCACAGAAAAGTTCACAGCAAACAGCTGTATTCTGCGAGCAGATTTTATCRAGTTTCTGTCATTTCCATTCTCTTTTTTATTCTTGTAAGATTGCATATACTTCTCTTAAAATTGAACTATCACGCTTTAAGCTGATAAGCTTACATACAGCTGACTGTAGAAAAACATGTATCAAACACATGCATTTGCTGCAGCAAGATAGTTGCTCATGCTATTTTTGTAAATGCTCACACCACTAGTGTTTTGGACCAGATGTTACTTCATCTGTCTGAAGGACGCTTCATGTCTGCAGAAGTCAGAACTTATTTTGCTCTTCCAGTTTTCCTAAACGCTGATAAATCAACAATCAAACTCGTAAATCACAGGAAGCTTAACGTTTGCCTGAAGTTCTTCACAGCAAAATCCTTAGGTCATAAAATAGAGTCAAAAGTCATTATCTTAATGCAGAATGGTATGTATGATTTGTGATGCTTCCTCTTACTGTTTGTGCACTGACAGAAAACACGGCTGTCGCTTCCATCAATTTGAAGGGCTCAAGAAGGGCTTCAAGAGATCAAGGCCTAAAGCTGCTGGGCTCCTGGGTGCTTGCTGTTCTCATTAACTTCAGCAGAAGTAAAGAATTCTCCCTGACAAAAAGGCAACGAGTTGAACACCGATCATGTGTGCTGAGCAGCCCTACACCCTTGCAAATAGCATTCACACCAAATTGTCTCCAAGGCCTCATCTATGCAAGAAAGCACTTGCCAGTACACTTGGATCCACACAGAGATACTAGCTCAGCTTTCTTGTGCAGAAACCACTTACCTGTGGAAAGTCTGCTCAGTCAACAGAACTTACTGCAGGTCTTTGGGCAATTTTTATTTTTTTTTCCTCTCTTTGGCCAATGGTGCAATCACACTATTTTCACTGCTTAAAAAAATAAAATTAGACATCATATTTCTAAGTACTACCTCAGAAACCCTTTTCAGTGTAGGTTAGTCCTACAGCCTTTGTAGTCATTCTGACCACATTCAGCTATTCTGAGGACAGATTTTGGAAGGCTGTGCCTTACTAGAAAGACCACAGAGAAGCACAACAAACTGTAGGAAACGTGTGCATACAAACTACACTGTAAAACCTGCATCTGCTTGAAACAGAGCTATAGATGTAATCCTATCTTAAGACATATGCACAAAATTGACTTCACTGAGGGTTACAAATGCATTCTAGAGAGCTGAATCTGTATACCAAACATTTACTACATAAATACTATATGTATATACATATATATATACACACACATTTGTATGTCTGTGTCAAGATTGGCAGTTCTGCTCCACAAACAACATGTGTGTAAAACTGAGCAGGTTCTAAACTATTTCACAGGCCAGTCTGGCATGTATAAATCCATGCTAAAAGATAACACCAAATGCAGATGTTTAATAAGCTTTCCCATTTTGTTTTTAGATTGAACCTTTCCCTTTCCTGCTGTGATCACAATTTGGTCTGTTCGGTTACGGTAACATCCTGATGTTGGCTTTCTGGCACCAGCCCTCAGCCTCACTGAGTGATATGTATGTTAGATTTTCATGAGGATCCATTCACTTTTGCACCTTGAGAAGGCAGCAAGCTTGTGGCTGAAGTGGCAGCAGTGAGAAACTCACCCAAGAGTTAAACCCAAACATATCGCTGATGCTCAAATGAAACCTTTTAAATGTGATGTGGCAAGGAATGGACTAAGCTTGTGCCTTTTGTTCTTCTTTTTGAGAATTTTTTTATGGTGATAATTTTATGTATGAGTTACTTAATTTCAGGAATTTCACTTTTATGTTTTGCTTTGTGTCAGACCCTTGCTGAGGGATGTAGCGTAGAAGCTCTCAGAACTAATCACAGTAGCTAGAATGGTGAATGCATTAACAGCTTCCCCAAAAGCTAAGCAAAAAATAGTCTGTAACAAAATATTTCCCTTTGTATCTACTGCTGCAGCACAAAACTCATACTTCTCAAAGGAATGGCATAATACTCCTTAGCATATGTGTGTATGTGTGTGTGTACATTTATATAGGCATATGTCTGTAGAAAGGTGTTCAAACTAGGGGAAAGCATTCCTATCTGGAAAGTGCAATGAAAGGTGCAAGGTGAAAATATATCTATGATGCTCTACGTAGTTGTGCTGGTTTAGCTACATATGCAAATGCTGCAAATGTTTTTTTGTATATATGTTGAAAGGTTAAAAAGAGGASCAAAATGAACTCTAGTCAATAGAGATAAGTATCTGGTACAAGAACTGGACATAGACAAGCCTTTGTCTACTTCTTGAATATCTTCCAGGAGGACAGGCCTTCCAAGCCTTTCCTGTAAATCATAATGAATCCAAAAGTCTATAAGCATAGCTTCTTGTCTTTTTAATTAAGACAATTAATCTTGTCCCACCACTATGTCCCTCAGCATATAAGGAGTATGAATAGAGAAATATGTGATCATCCTCCAAACAGTTGTAAAAGAGTCACCTGTTGCAAATCTCCTGTAATAAAACCATGCCCCTGGTTTGTGTGCTGTGTCCACAAGCATGCTGGACTCAACCATGCAAGGTAAAACCCTCAGCTCCTGTGCATCTASTAGAGTTGAGATCAATCAGCACCATGCAGGACTGGGATCTCTGTGTATGCRTGTGCTGTAGATGTCAGCTACACAGACAATCCTGAAGGCGGTTATGCCTTCAAATAGCTACAAATCAGTATAAACTGTAACTTCAGAATGCATGTCATCTCCAGGCAGGAGGCCCGGATCCAGAGATGACATCTCCACGGCTAGTCATACCTGATGGTTAGTCCTATCCACAGTGTTGGCAGTAGAAGCATGGTCACGAGTGTTTTGTCGGACACGAGTGGAGTTTTGTTGCTCAATGGTGGAGGAAGTGGGGATGCAGAACTCTCTGAAACATCTTTTGAAATTCTCATCTAGAAATGCATACAGGACTGGATTAAGGCAGCTATTCGTGTACCCTAGAGCAATGCAGAAGTGCCAGGAGACAGTTTGGAAAGTAGTTTCTGGAATGTTGATCAGGGCTTTAATGATGACATAAATGTGGATGGGAGTCCAGCACACGATAAACACTGCCACCACCACCAGGACCATTCTCGTGATCCTCCGCAGGTTCCTGTCCTTCTCTTTGGAGCCAGATAACATGCGAACGCTCTTCAGGCGCAAAATCATCAGCCCATAGCACACGGTTATGATCAGGACTGGCATGATGAAGGCAAAGATGAACACACAGATTTTCAGGAGGTTCTCCCAGTACCAAGCAGGGTGAGAGAATGTAAGTGTGCAGTCAATGGAGCCTAGGGAAAAAGGAAAACAAGAGAACATACAGGCAGGTCACTTTTTCATTTGCTTTTGTTTAGTCTTTTGATCGATATTCTAGGCAAAGGAACACAAATTTACTAAGCAAGCAGCTAACATAAAGCAATTGATGATCTTTTTGCAGAAATTGATCTATTTTGCACAAACACTGATAGAATATMACGTGGCTAAATGTCACTTTAGCTAGAAGACCAAATATGAAGTAACTTCTGTTTTGCATTTAGATGGTGTATATTTGATAAAATGAATTATCTTCAATGCCCCCCCCCCCCCAAAAAAAAAAAAAAAGGTAACTGTGCAGGGTTTAGGGATTTTCATTTAAGTTTATGCTGTTACTTCATGGAAGGTCTTTGAGCATCAGCAATCCAAAATGTACTGTCACTTCTGTTTTATGTCATGCCAGACTAGGTACAAAATAGTCGTGATCAACAACTGTGGAAGTATCTTGGGTAAAGCATAAGCTCCTGTGTGTGAGAGGAGTGCATAACCCTACACAGCCCAAGGGCAGGTGCTGATGCCGCTTTTCCTGAGCACCACGCTGCAGGRAGAAGTGGGATCATACCCACCTATAGCAGAAAGTGAGGATCTCCTTTGTACAAAAAAGATCTTGTTTAGTGCTGTGTTTAATCAACCTCAGCCAGCTGATGTAAGCAAAACCAACTTTGATTCAAGAGATTAACCATGTGAAGGTGAGGAGTTGCTCCGCAGAGTTCCAAGCTCCCAGAGAGAGATGAAAAGGCAGGTAAAAATCATACAAGGTTTTTACTGTGCCTAGACAAAAAGAATAATTTGATGATTGTTCTAGAATATCAAAGGCACCTTGTATAGAAAGATGCCTATAACATTACTGAGCTTGTGAGGACTTGCAGTAAAATTCTTAAAAGAGTCTATTTTTATTGAAGGGTTGGAAGTCAGAAGTTAGTTCAAAGCCTCTGTAATACAGAGTAAAAGGGAGTTTAAAAATGGAAATATTTAATTCATAAATAGGAACTAGGCTTACCGTGCCTATATTTGGTAGTTGCCATGAACATAACTGGTAGGCCGATAGCAGAAGAAAGAATCCAATTGCAGACGTTGACAATTTTGGCATTTCTTGGAGTACGGAAATCAAGGGCCTTGACTGGGTGGCAAACAGCTACGTAGCGATCCACGCTCATCGTGCAGAGTGTAAAGATACTGGTGAACATATTGTAGTAGTCTATGGATATAACAATCTTACAAAGAATTGTACCAAACGGCCAAGTTCCCATCAAGTAATTCACACTCTGGAATGGCAGAGTACTTGTTGCTAGAGCATCTGCCAATGCAAGATTGAAAATATAGATATTGGTGGCAGTCTTCATTTTCGTGTACCTAGAAAAATCAGCAAAGATGTAAATGACCACAACTAACCATATTAAACAAAATTAAGACCAATGCAATTAAAAAAAAAAAAAAGAAAAAGAAAAAGCAGGATGTTATCACAAATCATCTTTTTTTGCTATTCATCTTTTAACAAAACAAGTAATCTTGATTTGGTTTATCTGCAACAATATTTACAGTTCTGCAAGATGAGGTAAAGGGTATAAGAAGGAAAGAACGTAATCATTTAACTTGTGCAGAAATATGTTTATAAAAGAAGCAATATTATATCATAGGACCGAGAAATAAGCCAAACCAACTGTTATTTGTAAAGGCACAACACTGTATTAACTGGATAGAGTTTCTCTATCTGTTGATGTCGTGTCAATTATCAGAATTGTGAYTTGTGGAAATGCAGAGCTCATTAACAGGTTGTGGAGTAAAAATGATGTAGTTCCTAAGAGAGTAAAAACTTGAAAGACTATGGTAATTATCACATCCACTGTGGCTAAAAAATAAAGCTTTTAAGATTTTTTTTTCATTTGTTTATAATTATAAAAAGTTCAAAATTATATTTTTGAAATAACCTGTGAAGACTTTTTACATATCTTTATTGATCTGTGTGTTATACATCAGACAGATATTCTTTCAATTAAAGGCAGATGCTGTAAATCAGTATCTAATCTTGATTCGATATCCAATATTGATTCAATACCTAATAATGAATGGTAGGAGTGTCTTCAAATTCCTTTATACTCCCTCCTTGCTAAGTCTGTACCACTAACTACCCAAAAAACAATTTCTAAATTTCAATTATGTCACATCTCATTCACAGCTGAGCAAAGAGAACTCTATGTTTTAATGTGTGTTTGCATTGCTAAAGGTCAAACCCTGATTTCTCCTTAGTTTCATTAACTTTTTGAAGTACCCTCTACAGGTTGAAGTCCTTGTGCCATCTGCACAGCACTTGAGACTGCATTTATGAGGAGGCCCTACTTTTCCAATGGTACAATGAGTGCTACACTCTTAAGTGACGATCCTGGCGATTCTGCTCTGCTATCCTGACTGCTGCCCAGCTGATAGGCACTGTGGCTCTCTGACTTTCAGGGGGTCAGATCACTTGCTCTCTTGAAGAAACTCCCACGTGTTTCTTCAAAGCAGCAAGCACAGCGTTTGATCAAATGCCTTCCAATTTATAGACCGATTTGCAAGAGAAACAATCCATTTGAGAAGGTCTTCCAGGTAATCTGCAGGGAAAAATATAAGAAGTGTAAAATAAAATATTTCATGTGTCTTCTAACTTTAAATGTTTGCTAAGCTCTTCAGAACGTGAGTCAGCTGCAAGGAGCTGATGACAGGGCTATGTAGAGTGCACACTTGGGACCATTTAGGTGGGGCCTGGAGAAATACAGACTTATTGCTGAATGCACCTAGTAAGTTTTATTATGAATATTTAAAGACGTACTGTCTTTGTTCTCTCATTTCACAGCACTGTGCATGAGGATCCATGAGTAACCTCAATTTTAATTATTTGTTTTAGCAATTTCCAAATAGATCCAAGCTCTTGCTTTACTGCTGTCTACAGAAAGTATGATCTAATAAGATATTTTGAAGTTTATATCAAAACTGAAACTATAGTATTTTAGAAACTTTTCTTGGGGGAGTACCCCATTTATCCAGCAAATCATAATGCCAGCTTAGGCAGAGCCAGATTCTGCAGGCATTCATGTTTCCTCTACAGGGAATTATTTAGAAAAAAAAAATACAGAGGATTGCAATGTGGGAGAGACACATGACAAGTTTCAGCTCTAAAAGCTGTGGATCGGAAAGGGAACAAAACCAACATCTTCTAGGCAATTTGATGAAGGATCTTTAAGAGGAGAATGAAAACAGCAGCGTTTTATTAATGCCTTTATTATCATCTAGAACGAAAATGTGGAGCTAAATCCACTCTCGGGTAGGATAGCAAAAAAAAGAAAAAACAAACAAACAAACAAACAAACAAACAAAAAAAGCAATAGCTCCTGCACAGACAGGACAACAACAGGTCCAGGATTAGCTAAAGTTGTGTGAAGAGATTAAACTGGAGGTGTGGTTGCCTGGAGGGCAGATATGCCCAGCTTGCTCCAAACCCTATAATCAGCTCAGGTAGCAAAGGCAGCAGGGACCGTGCCACAGCAGTCTGTGCTGATGAGAAAGGCTGGTGCAGATCCTGGATCCTCACCCAGGCSGCTCATCTGTGCTGTACTCGAGGCAAATACTGAGCTCTTACGGCTAGACTGGACGTGGAGCTTGGATTGCTGCTGCCATCCTGCCTCATTCTAGCTCAGTGCTCTCTTAAGAGCACATCATTAGGAAGATAATGATTTTTTAAAACAGTAATTAAAGCCATTAGATGCTTTAAAGGGAATATTTGATACAGGAGAAAATACAAACAAATGAAAAAACGAAATCAACTGATAGCAATCTGGCTCTGTCAGAGGAAGAGGAAAGAAAAGCTCTGAAAAAGTGCAAAAGTACAAAAAATTCCTTTACTGAGGCTGCCATGGTCTTCATCCCACTTTTCAGTTTTACTATATTGCTTTCATTCCTGGGCTTTCAATTATTCCATTTAATGGGCAAATATTAATGCAGGATTTTGGGTGATGTACTCTGTAATCCTTATATTTCTAATCACCTTGTCCTTACAAAGAGGAGAAGCAGATCTGTTGGGGCGGTAGAAATTATTTTACCTCCATAATTGTCTGATCAACAAAAACCTACTGAAACTGACAAAACCCTCTCCAGTGATATCTTTGGGATTGGCTTTTTTTTGTCCTGAATACTTCAAAAATTATGGAGGACTTATTTCAAAAAGGTCCACTTTGTTAAATTTGTCAAAATTTGAATTTGTCAAAATAAGTAGACTATCCACAATCAGGTCTTTGTATGAATACATCAATTGTTGAAGCAATAAAAATGATTTTAACAGCACGAAAAAAAAATAAGCCCTCAAAATAGAGCTCTTCARAGCTTTTACCTTAGCTGGYACTGTATCTTCCATTAAAGCTGCCTATGTGAAAAGTTACACAAACATTTCTGTCATCTAGACAGAGACATGTATGTGATGAGATTTCTGTATGTCAGAAGGACTAGTTCTTATAGGAAAGTCTGAGTGTTTTGCAATAACAAAAAATACTATGCTGATAAATGTAGTCTTTTAAAATACATTTGTTCTCACATTTTCATTTAAGGCCACTAATGATGCTTTTTGAATAAGAAAAAGTAAAGAAAACGTCTTAAATGAAAATCTCAAAAAAAGCCTGGTATAGGGATTACATTAGAATTTCAGCATCTGAAATGCCACGTATATTGAATTTCACATGAATGAGTGAAGTGGCAGGTAAGTACAGAGACTGGCTTTGGGCAACATTCTTTCTATTTTCACAACTCTGAAATGAAAGACTAATACAGCAATATGGTATTTTTTTGATGAATATTTAGCTTAATATCACTATTAATAGGTATTTAAATTAATTATGCTCATTATAGTACTGACTAGTATATTGTTTCTATCTCCTCAGTGCAGGCTTGTATCATAAAATATCTATTTTTATGAAGCATCCTTTGTGGTTTGTAGCACATGATGGATCAGACTTACAACAGTAAGGACACCCTCTACCTGTGTCTGAAGTTCTGTAAGGAAGGCAAACCTAGCTCTGCTTTTATCTTCATGCCAAAAAATCAATGTAGAAACTACTCCTATCTCAACAGTACCAGGGGGAAGATAAGCAGAAAACGCCCTTTGCACTTAGGAAATGAGCTGCTCTATGACAGATTGATAATAACTACTTTCAGCAGTGCACACATCAGCTTTTGTCCACAAAATACTAATTTAGAGATAAAGACTGCCTCAGCTAATCCCTGCTTAGTTTAATGAAAAATACATTAAAATATGCCTTAAGTACAGGACTTTCTTTGCACAAAGCAGCCACTCATGAAGTTGGTTGCTCAAAAAGGAGCAACTACCAGTAACTAGAATATGCACATAAGTTATACAGATAATCCCACATAAGTCTAGCTGATGCTGGAGGAGATTAGGTTAATRTTTTGGATTCATTCTTCTTGCATAAATGACTCGTTAAATAAATGAAGAATCATTATGTGCATGCATTACATYTGTTAAGGTCTCCTTGGATGGCAAGATTAGAACATGTGAAGTATGCCTACTTGAAAAATTTAAATCAACACATTTCCAAAACTGTTCTGGTACATCTTGTATATGCAACCCAAATATGAGTAAGAAAAATGGTTTTAAGCAAAGGTCTCTCTTTTTCTTTCTTATTGCAATTCATTTCTAGGAAATGAAACTAACTATAATGCAGACGTTTTCTTTACAATTATTTCAAAACATGGCCTTCTGAGAAATTTARAAATGTTAATAAAATCATTCCAGTAGTCCTAAAAGAGAATTAAGAAACTAGAAGATTTTGAAGCAACTGAATTGGAACTGCCATATATTCACAAACAGTTTTCCAACTGACAATGAGAAATCTTGCAKTGCAGTTCCCTGAAATATGTCACACTACACTTACTAATGAATATATCATTGGACCATGACTTGGTCAAATACCTGGTGTTTTCCTGAGATATCAGGTACTTCAGTTCTTACGGAGCCTTTAAAGCTTTGGACAAGAGTTGCTTCATATTTAGGCTGATCTGGACATTCCTTCAAAAATTTTCTCTGCTACCCATTTCATCAGCATGCCTGACCCTGTTATTTCTCAGGCCACATCCCAGGAAGTACCTGAAGGATGTCAGCTGATATATTTCTCTTATGGTCATCCCATCTAAATAATTTTTTTTATTCTTTGCATGATAGTGGGTCTCCATGCACTGAAAGCACATGACTTCAGCTGTTTGGAGWTTACTCTTTGATTATTTTAATGAGGAATATTCCAGAAAGTTTATGCTTGAAGCCACTTAACTTAGGCTTTGAGAACAGGTACCACAGATTTGTGTACAAATCTTACACATTTTTATACAGTCAGCATAYTCAGCCTGGATGAAAAGTACAGTGGTTAAAAATCTACTCCTCCTTTTATGTAGTTTTTGTGAACAGAATGCATATACAAGGATACAATCAGGAGCAGCAGGCCCTCAGGGAAAACAGATGAGCAGATGAAAAAAAAAATAAAAAGAAGACTCTAGAAGGCACAATATTGTAACAGAAAATGCGCACATTTAGTCATTATTTGCATGTAYTCATGTCTTCCACTGATCCTGAGTTTGAGTGTAAGAATGGAACTGGGGAGAGGAACAACTTCTACTGTCCTTAAGTAAGAGTATGGCATTTTTTTTTTTTACTCCTATTAATTAATTTGCCTTCTGTCTCAAATCTTACATAAAAGAGAAAGAAAACTAACAAAACTCTGCAGATGTGGAGATTGTGTTGGTGGTTTAGTCAGAGGGATGAAAAAAATGTATAAGCATCATATGTGAGCATARGAGGGAAATATGCTGCACTTAAAATTGCAAGGTGCATTGCCGGAGCAGCCTTCCTCTTCCTTTTGCACACTGCTAGGTGATGTGCATTTCCTGAAGGAGCCCGAATGCAGTGAATGTGAAGCTGAGCAGAGGACACAAAACTGCTGACCTGGGAGTTGCTTCAGTTAATTACTGCTTCTTGTTCTCAGGTTCTTTTTCCCTGTTTTCCTTTCTCAAGATTCTTTTTTCATTTCACTCTCCTCGATGGCACAAATGAAATGAACSCAAAGTAATCTTCCTCACCTCCTTTTAGTTCCCAGCTCTTGATTTCTTGTGTTGGGGGCAGTGTAAGGAATATGCAGATCCACCAGTTCTCAGTTGCAAGTCCMAGGTGAGGGAGGGAAGCAGCCACACCATGATACTTGGTGGACCATTGCTCTGTGTCCCCTGGACAAACTAGCAACTTCACAGTGAACTCTGCTTTTGCGAAAGGAACAGCTAAATCAAAGCCCTTTTGTTAGAGGCAATTTTTACCTCGTCTCCAGTCCTGGTCTATCGGAGAATGATGTGGCATCAACACACAGACCCTCAGAGGACATCTGACTCATCCTGCTTCGAATCAATTACAATAATGTGCTGGGCTTTGGGCTAAAAGATCACTTGTTGCTTTTTTAATAATGTTTCCTCTTCTGCTGCTTTGCTACAGAGGGACGTTACATAGTGGTGCTTTTTCTACTATTTCAAGTTAGTGAGCTCAATCCCTTCCCAGAGAAAACAAAACGAATACAATACCTTTCTTTTGGAAAAAAAAAATGTTGATTTAAGGGAGGAGGACTGGTCCTTTCCTTTGAGGGAAAAAAAATCATGACTGAAAGCATTAACTAGCACTTTTTTTTTTTTTTCTCAAACAGAAGGCATACTCTGCAATAGTTATAGCAGTTAATTATTTTATCTTTCTCCCTTATTATTTTAACTCTTCTTCCTTTATTATRCATGTATGGAGAATACTCTGGCATAAATCTGTACAAAATGCAGTTGACTTGATGCATTCTTTCTTTTTTTCGAGAAATGCAAGAGGAACCATCCAAGAATAGATATTTACAGGTATACTGCTATTAGCTTGTCATGCAAACTGATAAAAAAAAAAGTACTAAAAGGAGTTACTCCAATATATTGTCATTATCCAGCAGTGGGCACATATTATTAAAATGTTGGCTTTGCTAAGAAGACCTGGAAAGGAAAACTATCCATACCTTTAACTTTCTGCTGCGTGCCTTCAGGGAAGTATGATTGTGCAAAGAACCACCGACTGCATCTATGATGACCTATGGGATGTTTTGCTAGGAGGATCAAGTTAACAGTTCYTTCCTCTGCTCTTGTAACAGGAAAAAAGATCTTATAGGTTGTTGCCTGTCCTGGTGCGTGGATTTATCACCTCAAAGGTGGACTGCACATGAAACAGCCTTGGTGAGGAAGCCCAGCTGAAAGGTTTCTGAGGTTGCCGTCACATCACGAGGAGATGTGAAGCCCTCAACAGGGTGAGGGGGAATGGCAATGGCCATCCCTTATCAGGATGCTATCAGAGCAGGAGCATAAGGCTCATGGGAATGCCATAGAATATATGGGCAAAAGTAACGGTAGACATATCAGGCATTGTTCCTTATATATAAGACATYATGATCTTCTTGCGATGCTGACAAAGGCCATCTCAGAAGGAATGATGTAGGTGAGATGACGCACTGCAGAGAGAACTGGGGAAAATAACTGTTGGAGGATGAGATGATAGAAAGATGGAGCACGACTGCATCTTGAAAAGACCGAATAAAAAGTATCAGAAAACATGGATGCATGTAGTCACCACGTGACAAGGATAAGAGTGCATCTRAAAGCAGGGAAGAAAGAGAGCTTTGAGACCACTGTTTTATAAGGGGAATTGGGCAGAATGGCTTCTTGGTTGGCATTTCTGCAGAAGCAGTATGGTCCCAGGCCTAGTGGTCAGCACTAAACAAGCAGAGAGTAGGCTAAGATAACCTAACTAACCGCTCCCTCCTCCCCACAAGAAAGAGGATCTCACGCTGGGAGAGCTCCAAACAYCACGATGAAGAGAAGACAGTCCTCTCCAGACACAYGCTTTTGTTTTGAAGATGAGTACCTTTTCTAATTTCTGAGATACAAGATCTTACAGCTGCTAATTGAACACATTTCATTGAGAAGGTGGAAAAAGCATGCTATTTCATGTCTTTCACAGTTACTTGGCTAGTCACATTCTCTGTCATCTTTACCTTTCTTTTTGTCGTGCAAATTCAAAGAGAAATTTAAATAAAATTAAAGAGTGTTTAACATTTAATGGATAAATGAGGATGCTTCTTAACAAACTATTAGGCTAAGCTACGGAAATCCTGTTACYGAACATCCTTACAACCCAGCTTTCAAAGGAAAGCTTTGAAAGATAATGAGTATCCCCACTTACATGACAACAAACCAGAACTTCACAGTGTATGCAAAACAAGGCACAGATGGTTATAAAAAGAACTTCTTTGGAGATCAGAATTACTATAAGAAATTGCAAAATAGGTGCTTACGGTGTTTTCTATAATGCAGTTGCAATGACTGGATTTGTATTTTAAAGTGAAACATCAAGGAYTGAAGATTAATTTCAGTTAGCATCCTAATGAAAACAAATCTTTTTTTTACAATGTACATTAATCAGGACATCAAGAACTTCCATCTCAGAACACTTAAATTTATAAATATCTAAATCAGTCTGTAGAAACACTTCAGCATTCTGAATTTTTTGTTTTAATAAATGACCATATCACAAGGACTTTGACAGAACTTGTTTAATTTTATTTCCAAACTAATTTTGATTCTTCTTTTTTTTTTTGGCACTGTTGCATGGAAGAGATGTCTATAAACAGGTTTGAAGAAAAAACTGATGCAAATTGCAGCTCAGAGACAGCTTCTGATATGGACTTTTAGAAGGACATCCATTCAATGATACTCTTATTTCATCTRCTCCTTGACTAAACACCAGCTATTGGCCATGGTTGGCAAAGACGTTAATATGGATGGTGATTCTGRCCCATTTTGGCTTATATTGTGTTATATTTGACACTTTTGTAAATATGTCACTTTTTCCTCTCGAAAAATTATAAAAGCTTATGAACAGTTTCATTAAAAGCTATGCATATTTAAAAATATAAGAAGTTAAAGTGAAATAAAMCAGAGCATTTCTAGGTCACATTAGCTCATTAATCATTAGCTTGCTACTCATTAGATTATAGAAACAACATGTGCTTAAAATATTTTCTAGGTTTACTGATGTCACAAAAAAGTCTGAAAAATGTGATTAATTTTTATGAGTAAATTGAAAAAAATTCCAGAGGTATTTAACTGTGTTTTTTTCTTTTTTTTTTCCCTATGGAGACTGTTACCAAAATGACATTCCAGGAAAGATCTGGTGGGATCAGAGCATGTTTTTCAACAGAAATAGCATGAAYGAGAACGTCTCCTGGGTACTCCTGCTCTGAAGAGCTCGGCCATAGGGGACCTGTGCTGCTGCCACGGGCACGTCACCTGCAGGTGACACGAGGTCTGSAAAGGGCACACGCTGCACCACCTCTGCAGAATGGGGGCTGTCCTGAGGCTGCAGGTTACCATTATCTTGAATTGGCTGAATTTTGGCTGTTGCGATATCTGTCTATCTGTCTATCTGGAAAGGGAATGCAAAAGTGCATGTGCTCTTTTGTCTGTCTGGTTCCTTTGATCTTGTGGGAAGGCAGGGAGCAGCTCAGTTGGCAAATRTTTGCCAACTAGCAGAGACTGCACAGAGCAAATTTCTATCACAGAGTGCGCAAACAGAGACACCTGCCTTGCTGTCATGCACTGCGGTGTGGGTCACTTTCTGTGTTGTCCATTTAATTTAGCTGCTTTGCTGTTCCTGCCCATTCAGATTTTCTCCCAGTTCTGCACACAGATCTTCTCTGCCTTGTGTTGGTAAGCAATATAAATTATTAATTGTCATTATGCATTCAGGTTGCTGTAKTTTTAGTTAACTTCTTTTATCAGGAATACGGAACCTTTTCCTCGCAGCCTGCTCAACAGGTAAGCCACTCATCARCACACGCAACGTCATCCAAACACAGAGATTCATGGGGCTGTGGTCAGGAAAGAAAGGAACACTTTTCATCCACTTCTTCGTCTTTAGATTACTTGATTCATGTTGTGAGTCTTCTTTCACACTGCATCCATAACTTCATATCACCCTGCAAAGAAGAACTCCTGAAAAAAACTYCCTCCACTTAAGCTGCTTTCAATATTTGGATCATTTTCAGCTTATTTCCCTGTAAAGACCCTCCACTTTCTATGTTATTGTCTTTTTTCAAAACCTTCTCCCTTTGTTTGCACATGTCTGAGAATATTTTTTTTCCTCTGGAGATACCAATTCTTTTTATAATTGAAATWTCACCCCTAACTCCCTTCTCCTTAGTGAAGTATTATTTTCCTAAGGGGCATAAGAACAGAGCTGAAGTAAACAGAGCTTTATTGTGTTGYATAGTCTTTCCAGAGAAGAGTGGATTTTCATCAGAGCGCTTAGTCCCTTCAAAACATTATTCAGAGGCTGTTCTGGGAAATGTAAAAATACAGTTTTTAGCTTCAGAGAAGACTCCTTTTAATTTGTGGGGCTTAAGAAAAAAAAAAAGTAATGACTGACTATAATGAAACAAGACATTTCTTTCCCTATTTTGAAAAATCACAGAGCACCTTAGGCACCTTTGTTTATCTATGTGACCAAATTAATAGCAAAGCATTTACGGAATCAATTCTGATTTGAGCGAYTTGAGCAGCAATAGATTGAATTTAGGTCATTTCAGGGCACTTAGCACTAGCGGAGGACTAGGACCYTGGAGAGCTACTCCATTCTTCGAGACAGGTGATGCTAAGGACATTCAACTACAATTCTGTTACAGTTTCCTAGCATTGTGCAACCTGCATTAATCACAAGGCATACTCTGCTTCCCACTCTAAACTGTGACTAATATCCCATTGACCTTATTAGAAAGCAGAAAAGCTGTAGATTAATGCGWAGATTAATTCATACCACCATGGTACTAATTGTACGCTTGCCTTGTGYTCTGTAGCAGCTGTAAGTAGCATTTGCTGTCGACACAGACATAACAACACTGTGTTGGTACCAGTAATTAACATATATAAAGCACATRAGGAAAACTGATTATAAACTAAATCTGATTATTTGGATAGCATGAAATTCATAGATGACAAAAGAATCTGACTAGTACTGCTGTCACATTGAGGACTATTTTTATTCTTGACAAATGAAACAGCTYGGTGTTAGTAAAATGGGGTTCAACCTCATAGACCATATAACATAAAACATTCACTCAASAAGGAAAGCCATCATATAGGGAAGAAAGAGAGAGTGGTTGAGATTGCACTAATTATATAATAACATGTATATAAATCATTGCTGCTTACACTGGAAATCTTGCCAAGAGATAAAATGGCAACCTGCTTTGCAAGAAAACYCTGATTTTCATATAGATAATGACACTTCATTTCTATCTCCTTTGGGACGTGTTGCCTTTTTGACTTTTTCCTGCAGCAGTGATGAAACAGCAGCACTGCRGATTGGTAACTATGGCCCCTTATCRGGCAAGGGCTTGCACAGTTCAGGCTCCAAACTCATGGATCTGATTCATATGAAAAAGTTGAAATGACAGGATAAAGTTTGAAGTTCATTTGTTTATAGGAATAAAATTTTAGCTATTCTCCTCAAAATATTTCTAAAGAAAGTGAGATTACAGTGAGATGGCAGCATGCAGCACTGAGTAAGAAATCACTGCTGCTTTCACCAGGGCTAAATTCACAGAGTGAATTTAAGGGCAGTGTTTCAAATATTTTTGCACCTGCATCCCAACTCCTAGCATTCTCAGGGTAGATTTCAGGGTACCAATGCTGCTTTCAAAATCTGATKCCTAGTACTCTCAATCTCAAATTTAACATGAACTTTAAGACTTATCTCTTCCTGAGCAAGTGTGGTGTKAGAAAGAAGAAAGGGTGCCTTTCATGATGTCAAATTCAGTCCAAGAAGAGGTTTGCTCCTATCTTTAGCTGGATCCAAGAATATCCGAGCACAGATGCTCATCATTTATTAAATGGATATAATGTGGTTGAGAATATTGTCATGTTAGTATAGCTGGTAGCAGGAAATAAATCAGAAAATTCCCCATTGCAGTGCAGGTATACTAAACCTATAGAGGAGCACAGAAAGGAAACACATTTTTGTGTTGCTTAATCACAGATGCTATTCAGTCATAACATGCATGTTCTTCTTCATCCCAAATTAGTAAATARCTGCATGACACTAATTGGGAAGGAACTCAGTCATATGGAAAGCTGTTCCTGCTGTTAAGAGCACAGGAGATCTGCGCTCAGTCCCCATCTTTGCTAGAGAATTCCTGGATGGTGTTTGATGAGCTATTTAATATCTCTGCGTTGTCATCTGTAAAATGACAATATATTTTGTTTTCTCCTATTGTTTCTGATTTCTGTTTCAGACTTTAATCTCTGTGAAAGACCTCCTCTTTAAATAGGCATCTAAATGCAGGTGCCTTGTTCAATCTGACCTTGTGGTGCAAATGTAATTCAGTTAATAAATGCAAAAAAAATGAAGAGAGAATAGGTTAAGCCCTTATAAATACCTAATCTCGGGGACAACCTATGGTGTATTTCCCTGCTGACAGGCATGCTGGCTCTGTTATTCYGTGCATCTGCTTTTCCTCCCAGAAGAATGCATGCAGCACTTGTTCAGACAATTGCAATCATGCTCCTGTTCAGAAGCACTTCTACAGCTGAACATTTACATGGAAACAGCTTGTGTCTCAGGCTGACCACAACCACACAGCAGCACAGTTCTTCCCGGCGCTGTACACTTAACACGCAGCCTCTAAAGTGTAGTTAACCACCAGGCTTGCGGATTCCTACGGTTTGAACCACTGATGCCTCCCATTTCTCCAGTTCGCAGCAGTCCACGAGCAGGGCTGCCCTTGAGCTCCCCAACACGCTGCTCCATGTTGAAGGAACTGACCTCGGCGGTGCTGCAGCTCCTACTGCGAGTGTTTGCCCTTCCTTTAGCAAGTGCTCCCAGTGCCAGGGGCACCCATGGAGCCTCCCGGTGCCACTGGCCCGCGAGCGATGCCCAGCGCGGCACCAGCTCCCACGGGCGGCCRCAGTGAACGCCAGCCTGGACCCGGTGCTTTGGGAGTCCCCTGTTGCCTCGACTCCTTGGGAAACGCACAGTTTGGAAGGGAAAGGCGGGGGATGCCGCTAAGCCCCGCGGAAACTGGGTGGCCCATCGGGAAGSGGGGCAGCGCGGGGCGCCCCGTCCAGCGGCGCCCCGCCGGGCTCCGCACTCCTCCGCGGCTGCTTCGCCCGCATCCCACGGCACTTCGAGGCGGCGGCGGCGCCGCCCGGGAGGTGGCGATGTTGGCCCGYGGAAGCCGCGCGCCGTCCCGCGCGGGGCTTCCGCGGGGCCCGTCTCACCGCGCGGCCGCCCCTCGAGGGACCTGCCGCGCGTGACAGCCCCGGCCGCGCGGGACCCGCGCCGCAGCCGGGCACGGCGGCGCCGCGGAACGGGGCAGCCCCGCCGCAGCGCCGCCTCAGCAGCCTCAGGCACCGCACACCTGCACCCACACGCRCCACACGCACACGCGCGTTCGCACCTCCGGCTGCCCCATCCCGAACGCGGCCCCGTCTGGGAGCGGCGCTGCCCCCGCGCCCGCGCCGCACTCACCGGACGATGACGTACATGACCAAGAAGTTGCCGAAGAGCCCCACGACGCACACCACGGAGTAGAGGGCCATGATGGCGATGGCCGTGACCACGGAGGGGCCGCCGGGCGCGCAGGGCCCGCCGCCCGCGCTGCCGTTGCCGCCGC